>ML275681.1:3537-24943 GCA_005239495.1 Nicotiana undulata
AAACTATGATTTACTTTTTTTCAAACTGGTTTTTACTGAGAATTTTACTGAGATATACTGATATTGCACTTGTTTCAAAGGTTTTCTGGAAACTGATTTCGAACTTATTATTTGATGAATACTACATGGTGACTTGGTGTGCTACTGGTTTTGTGGAATTGTGTATATGTACTGTGTGTTTTATATTACTCAGACTGTGATTTATTTTCATTACTACTGAGTTGGCGTACTCATAAAGACTCCCTGTGCCTCTGTGCACAGATCCAGGTACTAGTTCGCAGCAGTAGCTGACGCAGTTGATAGCAGCATTTCACGGGATTTCGAGGTAGCTGTCCAGCGTCCACAACTTCTCCATTTCCCTTCCCTATTCAGCTTTAGTATTTGATTCAGAGACATATATTATAGTTTTAGCAGAGTTAGATTTATTTATTCTTAGATGCTCATGACTATTGACTCCAGTTCTTGGGAGGTTGTTTAGAATATTATGGGGACGCTAAGACTTAATTATATTATTTGATGCTATGGTTGCTTGATTATTGTTATATTGTGAACTGTCAAAATTGAACAAAAGCGTAGTAATGTAATGGTTGGCCAGCCTAGTTCCACGATAAGCGCCATCACGACATTTTAGGATTTGGGGTCGTGACAATAACTTGAAAAAAGTACATCACAACTCGAAAGATCAGAAAAAATAATAGCAGGTAAAAGAGTATGCACCTTTTTATCTTGAATAATTAATTCAATTGAGTTAGGATTTTATTATTTCTCTCGGTATGGAACGTTCCATAACCTAACAACACGAACCTTCAAATTCCAACTTAGTTTGGACGTTGATATTTCGCTGATATAGCTATAGTTTGGAGTCATATTTTGCAGTGGGTCTAATTGAATAATTTATTTGTGCGGAAGCTAAACCCTAAGCAATATAGAGATGCCAAAAATAAGCAAAAGTTGATGAAATAAAAATTTCTAAAGAAAGACTATAAAAGGAGTTGGAACCTTAGTTTTCTGAAAACCTAGATAAAAAGATATGTGTAAGTGCCGAAACGTGTATTTTGATTGTTTTCTTGTAAAAAAAGATACCTACGGTTATCTATATTCTACATAAAGAAGGTTAGATACTGTCACGACCCGAAATCCCACCGTCGGGACCGTGATGGCGTCTAACGTTTAAACCGCTAGACAAGCCAACGTTCTAGTCAATATACTCATTTCCTTATTATTAGACATTTGAAATAGAAGTAATAACGAGAACAAATATGAATAAGAGTACGGAAGCTATGAAATTCAATAACTTAAGTAACTAATATTAAGAGAATCCATATTAAACCCCCCAGAACTGGTATCACAATTTCACGGACAGTGTAAGAATACTAAAAATAAAGGTCTGAATAAACAAGTACAACTGTCTCGAAAATACAAAGTAAAGACAAGAGAAAGGAACGAGATAGAAGGAGACGCCAAGGCCTGCGGACACCTACAGGACTACCTCAGAGTCGCATGTGGACTCAAGGGAGCCTCCTCAATCAGTGTCCACTGGGTCCGGTACCGTAATCTGCACAACATAAAGAGGTGCAGGTGTAGCATAAGCACAACCGATCCCATGTACTGAGTAAGTACCGAGCCTAACCTCGGCGAAGTAGTGATGAGGCTAGGACATGACAATTAATGATACATGTGCAGTTTAATAATATAATAAAGAAATGTTGACAGGAAAGTAAACGTTCGCGAAGGTTTAGCATTCCAAACTTATGCGATCGCGAGCCCATGGCCGTGTTTGCGAAGAGTTATAGTTACCCAACCCCTAGACCCCCTATTGAACTACGTGTTCGCATGAGGCTTGTCGCGTTCGCGAAGAGCAGTACCCCCAAAGCTCCGCGTTCGCGATTCGAGCCCTGCATTCATGTAGGGTTAATTTCCGCCCCTTCCCAATTGCACATCGCGATCGCACTAAGTGGACCGCGATCGCGAAGGTCAAAAGATATGGGCACCAGATACAACATTGGACACCAGATTTTTCCTACGTTTTATGACTCTGACACCGATCCGAAACTCACCCGAGCCCTCGGGGCTTAAAACCAAATATGCACACAACCTCAAAAATATCCTACGGACTTATTCGTGTAATCAAATCACCAAAATAACATAATAAAAATCAAATTAAACCTAACAATCAATGAAATACTTCAAAACTCCTTAAAACTTCAAATTTTGCATTTTTTATCCGAATCACGTCAAACGAAGTCCGTTTCTTACCAAACTTCACATATAACACATATAAATAATATCGAACCTGTACCGGGCTACGAAACCAAGATACGGTCCTGATACCACAGGTTTCACATAGAATTTCATTTTCAAAAACCTTTATATTTTTTCAGAAAACAATTTTTTTAAAAATTCATTTCTCGGACTTGGGACCTCGGAATTCGATTTCGGGCACATGCCCAAGTCCCATATTTTCCTACGGACCCCCCGAGATCGTCAAATCACGGGTCCGGGCCCGTTTACCAAAAATGTTGATCAAAGTCAACTTTACTCAAATTTCAACATAAAAATATCATTTTCATTAGTTTTTCTCATAACGGATTCTCGGCTACACGCTCGGGCTGCGCACGCAAATCGATATGAGATAGAAGGAGGTTCTCATGACCTCGAAACACATATTTAGATAGAAATACACGGGATGACCAATTGGGTCATCACAATCTCCACCTCTAAAACAAACGTTCGTCCTCGAACGGACATAGAAAGATACCTGAATCGAGGAAAATATGGGGATAACGGCTCCGCATATCGGACTCGGCCTCCCAAGTAGCTGCTTCAACATGCTGACCTCTCCATTGAACACGAACTGAAGGATAACTCTTTGATCTCAACTGACGAACATGTCGAGCTAATATGGCTACCAGCTCCTCCTCATAAGTCAAATCCTTGTCCAACTGGACACTGCTAAAGTCAAGCACATGAGATGGATCGGCAACATACTTCCGAAGCATAGATACATGAAACACCGAATGCATGGCTGATAAACTCGGTGGTAAAGCAAGTTTGTAGGCCACCTCTCCTACCTTATCCAGAATCTCAAATGGACCAATGTACCTAGGGCTCAACTTGCCCTTCTTTCCGAACCTCATCACGTCCTTCATGGGCGACACCCGAAGCAGTACCCGGTCACCAACCATGAATGCCAAATCACGAACTCTACGGTCTGCATAACTCTTCTGCCTAGACTGAGCTGTACAAAGTCTATCCTGAATGATCTTCACCTTATCCAAGGCATCCTGAACTAACTCTGAACCCAACAATCTAGCCTCTCCTGGCTCGAACCACCCAACTGGCGACCGACACCACCTACCATACAACGCCTCATAAGGAGCCATCTGAATGCTTGACTGGTAACTATTGTTGTAGGCAAACTCAGCTAAAGGCAAAAACTGGTCCCATGAACCTCCAAAGTCAATGACACATGCCCGCAACATATCCTCCAAAATCTAGATAGTACGTTCGGAATGTCCGTCCGTCTGAGGATGAAATGCTGTGCTCAACTCCACCCGTGTGCCCAACTCACGTTGGAATACTCTCCAGAAATGGGAGGTGAACTGAGTACCTCGGTCAGAAATAATGGACACGGGCACACCATGCAGGTGAACAATCTCCCTAATGTAGATCTTTTCCAACTTCTCCGAAGAATACGAAACTGATTATGGAATAAAGTGTGCTGACTTGGTCAGCCTATCCACAATGACCCACACCGCATCAAACATCCTTTGAGTCCATGGGAGCCCAACTACAAAATCCATGGTAACACGCTCCCACTTCCACTTGGGAAGTTCAATCTGCTACATCAAACTACCGGGTCTCTGGTGCTCGTACTTAACCTGTTGACAGTTCAAGCACCAAGCTACATATGCCACAATGTCCTTCTTCATCCTCCGCCACCAATGATGCTACCGCAAATCCTGGTACATCTTTGCGGCGCCCGGATGAATGGAATACCGGGAACTATAGGCCTCCTGCAATATCAACTCACGAATACCATCAACATCAGGCACACAAATACGACCCTGCATCCTCAAGACTCCCTCATCATCAACTGTAACCTGCTTGGAACCTCCGTGCCGGACCATATCTCTAAGAACACATAAATGACGATCATCCTACTGCTGATCTCGAATATGGTCAAACAATGAAGAACGGGCCACAGTATAAGCCAAAACACTGTCAGCCTCTGAAACATCCAATCTTATGAATCGATTGGCCAAGGCCTGAACGTCTAAAGCAAGAGGTCGCTCCCCAATCGGTATATAAGCTAGACTACCCATACTGGCTGACTTCCGGCTCAAAGCATCGGCCACCACATTGGTCTTCCCCAGATGATATAAGATGGTAATGTCATAGTCTTTCAACAACTCCAACCATCTCCTCTGCCTCATATTCAACTCCTTCTGCTTGAACAGATACTGCAAACTCTTATGATCTGTGAACACCTCACATGACACACCATACAAATAATGCCTCCAAATCTTCAACGTGTGAACAATGGATGCCAACTCTAAATCATGAATTGGATAGTTCTTATCATGAACTTTCAACTGACATGAAGCATAAGCTATAACCTTACCGTCCTGCATCAACACTGCACCAAGCCCAACCCATGAAGCATCACAATACACGGTATATGGCCCTGAACTTGTGGGCAAGACTAACACCGGTGCCGTGGTCAAGGCTGTCTTAAGCTTCTGAAAGCTCGCCTCACACTCATCAGACCACCTGGACTGGGCACCCTTCTGAGTCAACCTGGTCATCGGGGCTGAAATAGATGAAAATCCCTCCACAAACCGGCGATAATAACCTGCTAAGCCCAAGAAGCTCCTAATCTCCGCAGTTGTAGTGGGTCTAGGCCAGCTCTTAACTGCCTCTATTTTCTTAATAGTTGTTCATAGCCAATTACAGAATTATCAAATAACTTCACGTTAACAATAATCTCCTTTCAAACCTTCGCAATACTGATATCGAGATACGATGCTTGAAGACCTCGTAATTATACCCGAAATAACGTGTCTCATTTAACGCCACTTGGGCGGGCACATACCTTGTCGGTTAAGGCTCCATAATTATAGCACGAATTTGGAAAATTACACACAGATAGTTAATTAATTAATTCATTCATTTATTTATTATTATTATTATTATTATTATTATTATTATTACTATTATTATTATTATTATTATTATTATTATTATTATTATTATTACATACATAATATTTTTTTTGTATAAGTCTAACAGGCATGACTCCCTACCAGTACTATAGTAAAAATTTTAATTCACAAGAGAGAATTTAAACACAAGAATTTTCATCACAAGGATCTCATCCTTATATAACTTCCACCGCGGCTCGTAGCCCGGTTTAAATATACCAAACAATATTAACACATGAGGATCTCATCCTTAATTCTGAATCACAAGTAATATGAATATCGTGCCAATCGAAACATTCCATTTCCTTCCTTTAAATATTTTCTGTTAAACAAAATTATAACACGTAATGATAGACACAGTTATCTCCATAGAATTTCTCAATACAAGTATTCACATAAGTGGATTTTAGAGTTATGAAGCTCACCCGAGAGTGGAGCATATTAGAAGAATTTTTATTAGATACGCATAACCGAATTAAGTTCAGGAAATAATCACTTTATAATAATTAGACATTGTTCTTGTAATGACACTATTTAATGTAACGACCTCAGCCATACCATAGAAAATATATCAACAGGCTGGGTCTCCACCTCTAGGAATCTGACCTCCACTTTCGACATTACGACTCCTTTTTCCCTAGCTAGTCATGTAGATGAGTTGTAACTGCAATGGGGCACGTAGCCTGAGTGCTCTGATGAAATATGACTTTCCCAAGTCTAGGACAATTTCTACCACTAGCCGACATAGAGTATCAACTTGCCCTGAGTCGCACAAAATTTTACAGTCATAATTGAGTACTTTAATGAGTCCGTGGACTTTCCCTCTGGCTAGATGAATCGAAGTAGAAGTATGACGGGCTAACTTATCGAACCTGATGGCATATTCTGACACCGTCATATGACCTGACGCACCCGTTCGAACCTTATGCACCACGTATTATGGAGAGTCCGAGAACAACTATTTCAAAAGCATTTATGAGAACTGAGTCAAGTAATTTATATTTCGTTGGCTGGTCATCCTCTTCGTAGGCTTGCCACAAACACCGACGACCAATTTCTTCTTTTACCATGTGGACTCAACACTGCTGAGCTACCCCTTTTATACACTTTTCATTATTATTTTGGGGTAACTCTCATCTCTATTGTCACAAAATGATCACAAAAGTAGAGCTCTATACCGATAAATCTTGGCGCGAACTATGTAGTCTAGAAGCTTGCTAATCATTGTACTCCCTCTGGAGCACCCCAAAATCCGCAACCGTGACTTTCGCACTGAGTAGACCTTCTGTAGATTTAAAGTTGTTTGAATAACCTTTGGTACTAAAGTATAGGGTTATTAAGGAGGCAGACGTACCGAAATTCCCAGCTTCATCTCTTTCAAAATCCCCGGCCTTATACATTCCAAGCCAAAATCGATATAACACATGGCCTCGCAATCTATTCCTTGACAGTGGGCTTCCCCACTTGGCACGAAGTCATAGGTCACAATACCTGATAATCCACGATGTTAAACTTCACAGCTCATATAAATCAACCCCGATGCTTTCAACTATTCCCTTGTTATGCAATACTGGAGTAGCTATAAATCCTTCTGGAATCGGGACGAGTCCAAGATGTACCGACTGAGCTAGAACTTATGTGTCTAGATCCACTTGAGACTACACAATAGATGCTGATGTCCGAGCTTTAGACTGAGCTCTGCTTCTGTCTCTTCCCCTAATCGGAGCTGTCACTGGCTTCATCTCTTGTCCGGTTGTAGAGGCTTTGCGTGCTATCGAGCTTGGTAAGAGGACAAAGAGTAGGGAAGTTCAATCATCAATGGTAGAATAAATTCGCACAATGGAGTAGAATAGAAGGGAAATTGTTCCTAACTTCCTAGCCTCTGAGAGATAAGTACAGACGTCTCCGTACCGATCCCTCAGACTCTACCAAGTTTGTCCGTAAATTGTGAGACCTAAACAACCTATTGCTCTGATACCAACTTGTCACGACCCTAAATCCCACCGTCGGGACCGTGATGGCGTCTAACGTTGAACCCGCTAGACAAGCCAACGTTCCAATCAATATACTCGTTTCCTTATTATTAGACATTTGAAATAGAAGTAATACCGAGAACAAATATGAATAAGAGTACGGAAGCTATGAAATTCAATAACTTAAGTAATTAATATTACAAGAATCCATATTAAACCCCCTAGAACTGATATCATAATTTCACAGACCGTCTAAGAATACTAAAAATAAAGGTCTGAATAAACAAGTACAACTGTCTCGAAAATACAAGTAAAGACAGGAGAAAGAAACGAGATAGAAGGAGACGCCAAGGCCTGCGAACGCCTGCAGGACTACCTCAGAGTCGCCTGTGGACTGAAGGAAGCCTCCCCAATCAGTGTCCACTGGGTCCGGTACTGTAATCTGCACAACATACAGAAATGCAGGTGTAGCATCAGCACAACCAACCTCATGTACTGAGTAAGTGCCGAGCCTAACCTCGGCGAAGTAGTGACGAGGCTAAGACACGATAATTAATGATACCTGTGCAGTTTAATAATATAATAAAGAAATATCGACAGGTAAGCACAAAAATGGGGAAAACATGTTGGGGAAGAAGGGGTAACAATTAACGGAAATATAGAACGGAGCGACAGTCAAAATATCAATTTAAGGATAGAAAATAACAACACCGGACATAACAGGTAAACAGAAACGGCACGGCATGTCCCCTTGTGCTAAAAGGTCATAACACACGGCACGGAATGTCCCCTTGTATATAAATATCAGTAACACGGCACAAAATGTTTCCTCGTGCATAAATAAACAACGTCATGGCACGGAATGTCCCCGCGTGCATAAATAAACAACAACATGGTACGGAATGTCCCCTCGTGCATAAATAATCAAAAACACGGCACGAAATGTCCCCTCATGCATAAATATCAACAACACGGCACAGAATGTCCCCTCGTGCATAAATATCAACAACACGGCATGGAATGTCCCCTCGTGCATAAATATCAACAACACGGCACAAAATATCCCCTCGTGCATAAATATCAACAACACGGCACAGAATGTCCCCTCATGCATAAACAACATAAACATGGAACAGAATGTCCCCTCGTGCATAAATAAGCATAAAACAACAATTGACAGGAAAATCAACAATAAGAAACCTTAAACACACAAGAATAATCAACAAGTGTAATACCGTCCCGGTTAGGGACACATCTATAACCAAACCTACAAAGATATATAATTTACCAACATATTCCTCAGCCGAACAATTACTCAACAGTACTTACAACTGAGAATTTCCATCAAATGAATAACTACCGAATGATATCAAATCCAGAAACACAGTAAACTTCAATGAAATCACATAATTACTCATATCCGACTCACGGGCATGCTTGACCATAACATATAGGTACTCGTCACCTCACCTATACATTGGACATGGAATAAACACGTAGCAATTAAGACTCAACACATATTCCCTCAAGCTAAGGTTAGGCCAAACACTTACCTCGACTTCCACGATCAAATCAAGCCTCTAGCACCGCTTTTCCTTTTGAACCTGACTCCAAATCAATCGTATATAGACATAATCGACTCAATAACAACAATAAAGGCTAAACAATTCAATTCCAATGCTTAATTATAGATTTTCCAACATTCTTCCCAAAAACCCAAAACTTGACCCCGGGCCCGCTTGGTCAAAACACGAGGTTCGGACCAAAATCCAATCACCCATTCACCCACGAGCCCGAATATATATTTTGTTTTGAAATTCGACCCCAAAACGAAGTCAAATTCTCAAATAATCAAAAAGCTCTAACTCTACCCAAATACCAAATTTGTTACCTTAAATTTCATGTTTTTAGGCCTAAAATCTAATGGGTGTTAATAAAAAATAGAAGAAAACAAGGTTAGAATTACTTACCTAAGAGGTTATAGTGAAGAAGCTCTTCAAAAATCACCTAAGTGGTGTGGAGAAGATGGAGTTTATGAAAAATGGTGGAAATCCCGTGTGAGTATTCTGTTTTTGAACTTAAAAATCACTGGGCGAATTTGTTCTTCGCGTTCGCGGGCCCCTGGCCGCGTTCGCGAAGAGTTAACCTATTATACCTACGCGATCGCGTGTCCATGGCCGCGTTCGCGAAGGTTTAGCATTCCAGACTTATGCGATCGCGAGCCCATGGCCACGTTCGCGAAGAGTTCTAGTTACCCAGCCCCCAGACCCCCTATTAAACTATGCGTTCGCATGAGGCTTGTCGCGTTCGCGAAGAGCAGTACCCCTAAAGCTCCGCATTCGCGATTGGAGCCCTGCGTTCGCGTAGGGTTAATTTCCACCCCTGCCCAATTGCACATCGCGATCGCACTAAGTGGACCGCGATCGTGAAGGTCAAAAGACCTGGGCACCAGATACAGCATTGGACACCAGATGTTTCCTAAGTTTTTGCACTCTGACACCTACCTGAAACTCACCCGAGCCCTCGGGGCTCAAACCAAATATGCTCACAACCTCAAAAACTTCCTACAGACTTAGTCGTGTAATCAATCACCAAAATAACATCATAAACATCGAATTAAACCTCAAAATCAATGAAATACTTCAAAACTCCTTAAAACTTCAAATTTTGCATTTTTTATCCGAATCATTTCAAACGAAGTCCGTTTCTTACCAAACTTCACATATAACACATATAAATAATATCGAACCTGTACCGGGCTACGGAACCAAGATACGGTCCTGATACCACAGGTTTCACATAGAATTTCATTTTCAAAAACCTTTATATTTTTCAGAAAACAATTTTCTTTAAAAAATTATTTCTCGGACTTGGGACCTCGAAATTCGATTCCGGGCACATGCACAAGTCTCATATTTTCCTACGGACCCTCCGGGACCGTCAAATCACGGGTCCGAGTCCGTTTACCAAAAATGTTGACTAAAGTCAACTTTACTCAAATTTCAACACAAAAATATCATTTTCATTAGTTTTTCTCATAACGACTTTTCGGCTACACGCCCGGGCTGCGCACGCAAATCGAGGTGAGATACCAAGAGGTTCTCATGATTTCGGAATACAGATTTAGCTAGAAATACACGGGATGAGTTTTTGGGTCATCACAGATACAACAAAGCTTGCACTACTTTTTATTAATTATTTTTCTAATAAAAATTTATTATTTTGACTAAAAGGATGTGTAAGATAAAAACAAAAATTTAATTGATTTTTTCTATAAAAAAAAAGATACCTGCCATAACTGAATTATATACAAAAGTTTTATTCAATATACCTACAATAATATATATTGTACACAAATAATATCAGATTCAAAGCTCGTACAAAATAAAGAATTATTTCAACTTAAACGAAATGTGTAAGATACAAAACAAAATTTTAATTGATTCTTCCTTAAAAGGGATACCTACTATAACTGAATTATACACAAAAAATTTAATTAAAGATACATACAATAATGTATATTGTACACAAATAAAACCATATATAAAGGTTATACCAAATAAAGAATTATTATTTCAACTTAAAAGGAATGTGTATGATATAAAATTTAATTGATTCTTTCTCAAAAAAGATACTTATCATAATAGAATTATACACAAAAGTTTTATTAAAGATACCTATAGTAATGTATATTGTACACAAATACAGTCAGATACAAAGCTTGTACTAAATAAATAATACTTCATCAATTTTTAATAGATTAGTCACAAACGTCCCTACCATAACTGAATTATACAAAAAAAGTTAACTAAATTATTCTACTCTATGTTATTTATTTTCCAAATTAAAATCTATATTTAATAATATAATATAGATTTTAATTAGTCACAAACGTCAAATATATTTTCTATCATAATTAAAAAAACAATTCTCATTCAACTAGTACTTTCATTAATTACCTTTTCATTTATAATTCAAATAATTAATATTGTCCTAAAATTGTCAAGTAGCTTTATTTTAGCTTGCCACTTGGCTTAACCATATGAATCACTACCCAACTTTTAAAATAATATAAATATATATATATATATATATATATATTAAAATTATTTAATTTTTATTCAAATTTTCTTATCTATCAATTAAATATATTTATTACATTTAGTTTACAGTGTAAAACTTCATTCGGACTACTTAAGAAAAGTCGTGAATTTTGATTAAAGATTACTTGTATTAACAATTTTCCCCCGTTCATTCCATTAATTATTAAAGGGAAGAAAGGTATGTGTGAGAATGTAAATCAAAATTTGAATTAATTTGTTTCTATTTTGATTTCATTTATTAATTCTCTCTTTGTTCTTAGTTTGCCAAGTGACTTTATATTAGCTTGTCACTTGGCTCAACCACAATGCAAACTTTCTTGTTTTAATATATATATATATAGATATATAGATATAGATGTCATATTCTATGCTGTAAATTTTTTACGGTTATCTTGTACATAGTAACATTTTCAAGTAAACATAACAACTTATGTTTCATTCTAGATAAGAAATTAAACTTGATATCATTTAATAGAAAAAACAATGAACCTAAAGGGAGAACATAAATATTTAAGATGATCATAACGAATCCAATTTAAGAGAATCTCTCTTGCTTGCCCTCAATCAATGGCCTAGCCTTTATTGAAGGTTTTACATTTGAAGTTTGGCTTAAGATGGTGGGAATTCTTACATATAAGATTCTGATTTTCCAATTGGGGAGTGAAGGTACTTGGGCTTGTTTATTAATATGATATTGGGCTTTTTTAGTTGGATTCTAAGAGATAATATCATTGGGCTGCTTTTTACAAAGAAGTAAACCTAAATAGTAGTCTACCCGACCGGTTAAACTAAAATAATTGACGAATATAATATTGGGATTTTTTCGTTCCTATACCATATAGGAAACTATATTACCAAATATGTTCATGATTTGGAAATTATTCGCCTTGTTAACAGTTTTTCTACAAAAAAGATACAATGCATTAAATACAGAATCTTAGTAGCTATAATCTTCCTATTTAGGCGCTAAAATTAAGGAAGTAAATATTCTTCCAGATATTTCATTAAATAAGGAATCATTGTAGCATTAGAATTCCTTATTTAGGCGCGCTAATATTGGGGAATTAAAGATTCTTTCAGAAATTTTCAAACGCAAATCACGCTGTATTAATTTTCGTCTCTTTCTATTCAATGTACCCAGTTTGTAGATATTTTGTAGATTATTCGTATTCTGATTGTAGATGCTTTGTTTTTTATTTTCACAAATAAAAAATGACTAAAACTTCTACAAATCTTCTGCAAAAAACGCAATTATGCCGAAAATCCCAATTGAACTACAATCGAATGAGAATTGGGATATTAAAATTCAATGACCCAGTTTGTAGATATTTTGTAGATAAATTGTAGATTATTTGTATTCTGATTGTAGATGCTTTGTTTTCTGTTTTCACAAATCAAAAACGACTAAAACTTCTACGAATTATGAACATATTCAACTACAAAATTATATACAATCACGACATTGAGTGTGTCCAGAATGTAGATAATGTGTAGTTTTTTTGTAGACAAATTGTATTCTAACATCATAATAACTACGTTTAATATAACTAAGATACAGTGCTGTAAAGATTGAACAAATGAAGATAAAACAACCAATTTATATTCAAGTGAACTACTAAAACATAAAAGATTTGTTCAGAAAATTGTGTATTCTCCTTCAACTACCAACTAGCAACAACTAAACTACATAAACATGACACTATTTCTTCTTTCTCTGGACTCTTATTTTCTCATTCAATGCAGGAGCACCCTTCCTCCTTGCTAGCCTGCCTGTAACCTCGCTTTCACTGATTGACCAATCTTCATTGTTGACTACATAATTTTCTCTTCATCTACAAAAACTCTACAAATAAACTACAAAGTCAAACAGATCTCAAATCGTTAGATCTCAATATCGTTTCTACTACAATTAAACTACAATCTATGTATTCATTATACATAGATTGTATACCAACTTTGGGAATAACTTCAAACACGCAGTTGCTTGCCTTAGCGCAAATCTTAGCACCAATCTTTATCTTTCAAGCCTTAGCGCCAATCTTTATCTTTCTTTTCTTCCAGGCAGTTGCTTGCCATCATTACCATAAAACTCTTGAAAAGTTAACCATTATCTTCCCTGCAAAAGAAAAGCCAACAAATTTTTGAAGAAAGAGATAGACGATGAGAAGAAGAAGGAATGGAGAAGAGGAAGAAAGGGGAGGGGAAAACGGCACTGGTTAGGAATTATGGGGAGAGAGAAACGTGGGATATATGGACACCTTTAATTAAAGAGTAAAAAACGTCCAATTAATTAGACCCTTAATTAAGTATGGTATAGAATTAGTAATTTGATATACTAAGTATAATTAAGTCAATCCTTAAACATTGAGGATAATAAGGTTTCATATAATATAGGAATGTAATTATATGTGTATAATCTATGCGTAGCTGCTAGAAAAAAATAACCTGTAAATTCAATCAACTGTTTATGTTCAACATCAAACCTCCATGTCCTCCAACACCCTTCATGGGATCAAAAGGAGATAAAACGGTAAAATCCACTTATACGTGACGGCATAGATTTAAAATTCCATCCCTGCCCCCACATGAAAGAGTTCATTGGGATAATAACACTCTTGGTCCTTCTGTTATTCGTAAATTATAATTTTGATTCTTGTTATATTTGGCGAAGCATATTTAACTTTCAATGCACAACAAAAAAAATATTTTATTTAGACTAATTGTAGAATTGAGCGTAAAAATAACCATAAAAGTGAAGCCTATGGCTGTTTTTTTATTCCCCTCCTCAACTTGATTTGGGAGCTTAAAGAGGAATTAAAAAAGGAGAGAGAGTAAAGTTAAAGAAATAAAGTAACTATGGAGCCATATTTCCAACTTCATAGTAGCAATTTGTTTGGATGGTTGTTACGTATTATTTCGTAATGTATCGTATCACATTATATTGTATTGTATTGTATCGTTTGATAAATATAATATTTTGGATAATTTGTGTCGTTTGCTATCGTTTTATGTTATCACACACTAGCAATATGAAAAATAAACTTACAATTATAAAAAAAAAATTATGATACATGATAAAATACTACATAAATTAGTAGGGTAGATGATAAAATAAAATTATTTAATAATAATAATGAAAGGTGAGATTGAGATAAAAAGACATTTCGTCAAGTAACACATTTCGTCTTTATTTAGCGACGGATTTAACGATGCAATACACTAAAATTTAAGTAACAACCAAAACAAACATCGTATTTAAAGTAACAATACGATACATAGGGGGTGTACATGGACCGGGTTGGTTCAGTTTTAATCAAAATCAAACCAAATCAACTATATCGGTTTGTATTGTTTCGGTTTTGTCGATTTTTTCGGTTTTTTTGTTATATGAGTGTTATTTCAATCTTACTTTGTTAAATTTTTTATAAGTAAAAATATGTTTAGTAAAAATTAAAAAAATGACAATTATATGATCTATTAAAATATTCTTATGGAAGAATTTTCTTAGTAACACATGATAGTTATTTTTTAGCCGTCTGACAATAATTTTATTTGATGTACGCTTTCAAGATTAACCGAATTTAATAATTAAACATAAAATAAATATGAACATATAGAATGATATGTTCTATTTAATTTTAAACTATCGATATACCATTTCAAATTTAAAAAGGTATAACAATTTAATAGATCTTGACATATAAATATGGAAGAACAAAGAGATGACGCATTTCACTAACACTTGATAAGAATGTACAACCATTATTTAAAGTTAATGAATATGAAACACTTCATATTTGTAACACCCCGTACATTCGGCTTAGGTATGAATGAGTTAAAGGAGTAGTAAAGTTATATTTTGGACATATGAAGTCCTATCGGGATGATTATGGGTGAAAATAGTTGTTTCAAAATCAAGATGGAAAATGAGGTGCATAAGATTCGATAAAATCGACTAAGTTTGCATAAGGACCGTTTTCCAGCAAAGTTTGATAAAAATGTTTAAGGAATTCAGGACAACCCAAAGCATGAAAGTTGTAGGCCTTTGAAATAGCTTTTCAACGATATACTATAAGCCCGAACAGATCTCTGTGCTAAACGTTATTCCCATTTAACAGAACAGTGCGCAATATGCGCGCCCAGTAGCGCGGCCACGCTAATGCGGCAGTGTTCTGGCCATTTAGCACGGTCAGGTGCATGGTTGGGTCTTCAGGTGCGCGGGGGCGCATATGGGGGGTCATTTTTAAAGCCCTACTTCGTCCCCCACATCCCAAAAACATAAAAACTTGCTCTAGAAAGGAAAGCTCTAAAACACCTAACTCCTTAAGGGTCCTTCCACCACCCAAGGTAAGTTCTAATGGTGATTCTAAGTTAATTTTAATTTCCCAACATATTATTAACATGGGTAAACCCTCCATATCATTAGATATTCAATTGTGACATCATTGTTGAGAGAAGGAACCCTAGAACTCGAATTCAAGGGGATTGAACTTCAAAGAGGTAATGTCTTCACCCTCTAATTGATTCTAACGTTGGTTTAATAATTATAAACTCTAGTTCATGAGATATGTGTTGATGGGTTTGATAGAAAAGTATGAACGGTTATAGGTTTGGGATGTTGATTGTTGATTATTAGTTAAAGGTGTTGTTGACCTTATGGGTGATAAAGAATAAGGTTGATTATAACCATTTGAGAATTTAGAATTCATCTAGGAGCAAGTGAGTGGGTTATTGGGTGTAGAAACACCATTAATAAGGGTTATGAAGCTTTATGTCACCAAGTGTTTGATAAAATTCCTAAGTGACCAAAACATGACTATTGTTGCCAATTTGGAATCCCTTTGACTTGTATTGATATAGATTAAAGTTGAAAGGGTTGGCGAATGTTGTATTATGCTCAAGAGCAGGAAGTTAAGGTATGTTAGGCTAACTCTCTATGTTTGGAAATGTTGATGATTCTCCCTACACTACGTTTCTTTTACCATGTTACCAATTGCCTAAGAAACATAGTTTAGCCTAGTTCCTTGAATAGGTGTAGAACTTCTATTCTCTAGCTTCATAACTCGTTCATGACTTTCATTCCGAACGTCGTGATCTTAGTTCATATTCAATATAGACTTGGGTTTGATGTCCCTGAGTCTCAGTATAGCTTACTTAGCATGTCATAAACAATTGAAGTTTCAATTTTCATAATCAGTTCATGAATACATGTCTCAGTCTAGCTCTATTCAGTATTCAAGTATCATGTAACTCAGTATGTTTCAGTATTTCAGCATCATGTATTTCAGTATGATTCTCAGTTCCATCGCATGAGACTCTAATATTCGGAGTATAGACTTAGCTCACAATAATACTATACGTGTTTTCAGGAAGTGCTTAAGAAGATAATCAAGTGTGGGAAGTATAAGTCATGATTGAGGTAGATAAGAGTTTGGTCAAAGAAGTTCACCAGCCAAGAGGAGTTCGACTTCGGACTCCGAAGATGACGGAGTTGTTGTTTAGAATAGGAATTGTTCCCCCTTAGTAGCCGAAGAGAAGGGGAAACAATTTGATGATCCCTATGTGTTGCAGTTGAAAGAGGAGATTCACAAGTATAAGACGATGACTTTTGAATAAGGGGGAGATGATGGTACTTTGAGGTACCAAGACAAATTGTGTGTTCCAGACATAGATGGATTTAAAGAGGGAAGATCATGTTAGAAGTTCTTTCAGGAATGATTAAGCACAAGTTTTCCATCTTCAGAAAGATGGGCAAGCAGAGCGCATTATTTAGATAGTTGAGGATATGTCCTTGATGTTAAAAGTAATTTGGATGATCACATACCTCTTATTGAGTTTGATACTAATAACACCTACCGTTCCAGTATCAAGATGGCACCGTGCGAGACTCTGTATGGGTGAAGGTGTAGATCGCCAATTGGTTGGTTCAAAGTTGGTGAAGAGGAGTTTTTGGGACCAAATTTGGTCTATCAGACTATAGAGAAAGTTAAGTTGATTCAAGAGCGTTTGAAGACAACTCAGAGCCGCCAAAAGTACTATTCGAGCATGTGGCATAGAGACCTAGAGTTTTAAGTTGATGATTGGGTGTTCCTGAAAGTTTCGCCTATGAAAAACGTTATGAGATTTGGGAAGAAAGGGAAGCATAGTCCCTACTATATTGGGCCATATAGAATCTGTGAAGGATCAGTCAAATAGCTTATGAGTTGGAATTGCCACCAGAATTAGTGGTGGTACATCCAGTAGTCACGTGTCATGTTATAACATTCAAGTTTCCAGTACTCAGATACTCATGTCAGTTCAATACTCAGCTACTCATGTCAGTCCAATACTTAGATATTCATGCCAGCTTAGTACTCTGATATTGATGTTAGTTCAATACTCAAGTATTCGTGCCAACTAAAATATCCATATATCCATGTTAGTACAATATTCATGTATCCATGGCAGACCAATATTCAGTCAATGCAGTAGTCATTCAGTTCAGTATCTCAAGAGTTCAGTAATCATGTATTCATTCAGTTTAGTATGCAAGTATTAATGCAAGTTCATGTTTCCACCAGACCCGTTAAAGTTCTGGAGTTAGCAGAATTTACAATCAGGACAATTATTCAAGGACGAATGATCCCAAGGGGGAGATAATGTAACACGCCGTACATTCGGCTTAGGTATGAATGAGTTAAAGGAGTAGTAAGGTTATATTTTGGACATATGAAGTCCTATCGGGATGATTATGGGTGAAAACAGTTGTTTCAAAATCAAGATGGAAAGTGAGATGCATAAGATTCGACAAAATAGACTAAGTTTGCAGAAGGTCCATCTTCCAGCAGAGTTTGATAAATATTTGTAACGAATTCAGGAAGATCCAAAGAATAAAAATTGTAGGCCTTTGCAATAGCTTTCCAACAATATATTATGGATCCCGAACGGATCTCTGCACAAAATGTTATGCCCATTTTACAGAAAAATGCGCAATATGCGCGCCCAGTAGCGCGGCCGCGCTAATGCGGCAGTGTTCTGGCCATTTAGCGTGGTCAGGTGAGCGAGGGAGCATATGGGGGGTCATTTTTAAATCCCTAATTCGTCCCCCACATCCCCAAAACATAAAAACTTGCTCTAGAAAGGAAAGCTCTCAAAAACCTAACTCCTTAAGGGTCCTTCCACCACCCAAGGTAAGTTCTAATGATGATTCTAAGTTAATTTCAATTTCCTAACATCTTATTAACATGGGTAAACCCTCCATATCATTAGATATTCAATTGGGACATCATTGTTGAGAGAGGGAACCCTAGAACTCGAATTCAAGGGGATTGAACTTCAAAGAGGTAATGTCTTCACCCTCTAATTGATTCTAACATTGGTTTAATAATTATAAACTCTAGTTCATAAGATATGTGTTGATGGGTTTGATAGAAATGTATGAACGGTTATAGGTTTGGGATGTTGATTATTTATTATTAGTTAAGGGTGTTGTTACCTTATGGGTGGTAAAGAATAAGGTTGATTATAACCGTTTGAGAATTTAGAATTCATCTAGGAGAAAGAGAATGGGTTATTGGGTGTAGAAATACCATTAATAAGGGTTATGAACATTTATATCACCAAGTGTTTGATAAAATGCCTAAATGACCAAAACATGACTATTGTTGCCAATTTGGAATCCCTTTGACTTGTATTGATATAGATTAAAGTTGAAAGGGTTGGCGAATGTTGTATTATGCTCAAGAGCAGGAAGTTAAGGTATGTGAGGCTAACTCTCTATGTTTGGGAATGTTTATCATTCTCCCTACACTAAGTTTCTTTTACCACGTTACCAATGGCCTCAGAAACATAGTTTAGCCTAGTTCCTTGAATAGTTGTAGAACTTCTATTCTCTAGCTTCATAACTCGTTCATGACTTTCATTTTGAACATCGTGATCTCAGTTCGTATTCAATATAGACTTGGGTTCGATGTCCTGAGTCTCAGTATAGCTTATTCAACATGTCATAAACAGTTGAAGTTTCAATTTTCATAATCAGTTCATGAATACATGTCTCAGTCTAGGTCTATCCAGTATTCAAGTATCATGTAACTTGGCATGGTTCAGTATTTCAGCATCATGTATTTCAGTGTCATGTATTTCAGTATCATGTATTTCAGTATGATTCTCAGTTCCTGAATGTTGAACACCCGTATTTGCGCCCGAGGCCGCAGTTTATGTGCTTTATGCATCTTTGGGCCTGAGGCCGCAACTTATACTTTATGCCTTTTTGGACTTGAGGTCGCATTTATGTATACATATACTTGGGCCCGAGGCCGCAGTTTATGCACACACACACACACACACACACACACACACACACACACACACACATATATATATATATATATATATATATATATATATATGGCCTGAGGTCACAGTTTAATATTCAGATAAACTGGTTGTTCATCATTTAGAAGAGGGAGTATTCATATGCTTACTTCCTTTCAGTTCAATTATTAGTTACCATTTCAGTTATCAGTTATCATATCAGTTACCAATTATCAGTTCAATTATCAGTTATCAGTTCAATTATCATTTCAGTTTCAGTTTCCATAGTTATCAATTCAGTTAACAATTATTAATTCTCAGTTATCAGCTTTGTTTCATTTTCAGCATTTATAATTCTTTCTTTCAGTTGCTTTACATACCAGTTCAATTCAAATGTACTGACGTCCCTTTTTCCCAGAGCCTGCATCTCACGATGCAGGTAATGATTTACAGGTTGATGATTCAGAGCGCTAGGATCCTCGTACCAGCTATTCGGTGATCCCCAGTTCTTTCGGGGAATTATCATTACCTTACAGTCTTCAGTATTTTTAGACAATCAGTGTTTTCAGTACTTCATTAGAGGCTTCATAGACTAGAGTAACAGTTAGACAGAGTCGCAGGCTTTTCATATTAAGCTATGTTGTCTACAAATATGTTTCAGAATTGTATTAGTATTTCCCCACTTTGATTTATATCATCCAGACATTCAGTATATCACCATGTGTTAGTTTATCTTCCGCATTCAGTATGTTATGATATCACATGTTGATTCAGCCAGACAGTTGGTTTGCTCGGTCACATGTAGTCAAGCACCGAGTGCCGTGTTATGTCCATGCTCAGGTTCAGGGCGTGACATATTTAACTAAATATTACATCCCATAAGAGATCGCAAGTATTTCTAGATAGTATTTAAAGAAAATTCTATAAAAAATCTTAAAAGTATATATAAATATTATATATTAATATGTCGGTTTGGTTCAGGGTTTTTTACTTAATACCAAATCAAACCTAGTCAGGTTTTTTAATTGATTTGGTTTGACTTTTCGGTTTGGTGCGTGATGTGGGGCTATAATTCCATTGTTTCGTACATTATGTGCCTTGCATTTTATATGTTTTAATGATAAATAACACTTTATTTGCATGTAATGGAGTCTATTTTATGTGTAGGTGAATTGGAGATGAAAGTAGAACAAAATGATACTTAAACGTTGAAAGTGTGCTAGAGAACAGTGAAAAGGAGATACTTGGCGACGCCAGGCTTGAAGCTGGCGTTAGGCTGGCGAGGCCAGGCAAAAGTCAGGTTGAAGCTGGCGTTAGCTTGGCGACGCCAGGCCTAGGGCGAGGTCCAGTCTGTGTTTTGAAGCTTTATTCCGTCTCCTGGTTTGACTGGGACTTGGCCTACACGTTTACGTCTTTTCCTACACATATAAATAGACCCAAAGACGCCCCTTTTGAGGGAGGAGACACACAAGAAACATTGGGAAGCGAAGAAACCTCAGTTTTCTTCATCTTTTTCTAGTATTTTCAATTAGTCAACACTTATGAAATCGTTTTCTATCATCATGAGTGGTTAAAAACCCATTGTTCTGGGGTTGTGATTTAGCCATGAATATTGTCGGTTAAAGTTAGCTTAACCTTGATTACAATTCACTAATATATGGTTGTTTCTTCAATTATGTGATTAATTGCTTAATTGCTTGGCCAACAGTTAGGTCTATTTACTATCTATGCTATGCTTAGGAAAGCCGTGTATATATTAGAGAATAATTGAAGAGAGCGCGATCTTAACTCTTAGGGGGGGGGGGGGGGGATTTGGGGTTAGGATGGGAATATC
>ML275681.1:33751-59520 GCA_005239495.1 Nicotiana undulata
CCCCCAAGTGCGTCCCCGAAGCCTATTCCAAATAAGTTTCGCATGCCGAACATACCTAAATATAACGGGATCTCCGATCCCAACGAACACATCACTACATATACTTGTGGTATAAAGGGAAATGATTTGAAGGACGACGAGATCGAGACTGTTCTACTGAAGAAATTTGGGGAAACTTTGTCCAAAGGGGCCATGATGTGGTATCATAACCTGCCCTCGGACTCCATCGATTCGTTTACCGTGTTGGTACATTCGTTTGTAAAGGCACATGTTGGTGCTATAAAGGTTGCAAGAAGGAAGTCAGACGTATTCAAAATCAAACAAAGGGACAACGAGATGTTAAGGGGGTTTGTATCTCGGTTCCAGTTGGAACGAATGGAGTTACCGCCAGTCTCCGATGACTCGGCTGTTCAAGACTTCACTCAGGAACTAAATGAGCGGAGCTCGATAGCATCGAGGAAATTGAAGTAGAACCTGATCGAGTATCCCGCCATGATTTGGGAGGATTTGCATAACAGATATCAGTAGAAGATTAGGGTCAAATATGACAAATTTGGAGCCCCCCCGGGATCAGTCTATCCAAGAAGATTAGCAGCAAAGGATTCGAGAGATGCAGACAGGGAGCCAAGGTCGAACAAGGAGAGATATCAGCCATACGCCGAAGAGTAAAGGAATACCTCGAGGCGCAATGTACCTCGGAATGATCGGAGAGCAGACCGAGGACAGAATTCCCGGGAACTTATGAGTAAGACCGGGTTCGATAGGCACTCAAGACCGGCGGAGGCACCTCGATTATCAGAATACAACTTTAGCATCGATGCCTCGGGTATCGTATCAGTCATTGGCAAAATTAGAGATACCAGATGGCCTAGGACCATACAAACTGATCCTTCTTAGAGGAATCCGAACTTGATGTGCAAGTATCACGGTACACATGAGCACAGGACCGAGGATTGCAGGCAACTGAGAGAGGAGGTAGCCAAATTATTCAATGAGGGGCATCTTCGGGAATTTCTCAGCGATAGGGCCAAGAACCATTTCAGAGAAAGAGACGCCAACAGGAAGAACGAACCAGAGGAACCTCAACATGTCATTCATATGATCATCGGCGGAGTCGACGTCCCACAAGGACCCGTGTTCAAATGCACCAAAGTGTTCATCACAAGGGAAAAGCGGACTCAGGACTACATGCCCGAGGTCACCCTCACATTCAATGAAGAAGACACCGAGGGCTTATCTCAGCCACACAATGATGAACTGGTAATTTCTATTCTTTTAAATAAAGTTCAAGTTAAACGTGTTCTCGTGGATCCAGGTAGCTCGGCGAATATAATCAGGTCGAGGGTCGTGGAGCAGCTCGGGAAAATCATACTAGCATCTCGAGTTTTGAATGGATTCAACATGGCAAGTGAAACAACGAAGGGGAAAATCATCCTCTCAGTGAATGTGGTCGGAACCATACAAGACATAAAGTTTCATGTCATCGAAGGTGACATGAGGTACAATGCGTTGCTTGGGAGGCCATGATCCACAGCGTGAGGGCGGTGCCATCGACCCACTACTAGAAATTACACCTATGGGAACCCTTCTAAAACCGTAGCAATAGATACAATAACCGTTCCTGTAGGGCTAATGGGACGGATTGAGACGTGTTCCGGGATTCAGCGTTACAATAGGTCAATTGGATTGGTTATTTGTACTGGTTTCAAAACTGTCCCTGTATAGGGATATTGTAACGGTTATGGAACTGCTGCCATAGCTCCATCTATGGGAACGAATTTATGTTCTGTTGGCACGGTTATAAACTGTTGCGGTATAATTATACCGGTGGTCTTTTACGCCTATTGCAACGATTTCATTATATATTGCAATGGTTTTTGTGATATATTGGAACAATTATCAGTATCCTATTATAACGGATATTGCAACATATTGCAAGGGTTATTAGGGGCTGTTATCGGAACTGTTATATTGCAATTAATTCACAATTATAATTTCTGATATTTATGGAAGCAAAAAGAGGAATATTTTCCTATGCAATGAAATTTTATATACCATAACTTTTCACAAAATAAAATTAAAATATCCAACTAGCATTTTCCATATACAAAAATAAAATATGAATACTTTATTTGATCAACAATTCAAAAGTCAAAATATGTGAGTTTGCATCCAAAAAGTTCTAAACTAAAATATTCTTGAACATGATAATAGAAAGTCTAACAACGATCAACAGCACTCAAGTATGGTCTGCGTCACTGCTTTCATCCACAATCGTTGCACCTGCAAAAGACAATCATAAATAATTAAATATTTTTTTTATATATATAATTGAATCACAAAGTAATAAAATAACCAATTTGATAACTTGAAAAATTTTCAATTCTCCAAACTTTTCAGCTAATTAGCCTTAAAGGATGCCTGCCTCACCCAAAAAAAAATTTCAACTGGCCAGATGTTTGGTTAAATTGTTTCACCGCGCTAACCTTAAATTGTTTGGTTTCCTATATGCAGATTATGTGATTTTGCTGGTGTTGGTGTTGCAATTTCCACTGGTGGTATATATGCCTTATAAAGATTATAGTTGAAATCATTGAAGATGACTTACAAGCTAATGTACTTGATTAGAGTTACTAATTTACTGTCATTGTCATTGATACTGTCATTGATACCATGTTGTTAGACTCTACTTAAAAAATAAACTGCTAATAATATTTTAAAACCACATATTATTCTATTTCACTAATATTAATGACCGCAAAAAAGGGAAAACATCTTTGGAGACCTAACTATTGCCAAACATGTTTCCCAGAGATAACTTACAAATCTCTCTTATTCAACAAAAACCAACTGACTTCCACCAAACTTCCATAGCAATTTCATAAATACTTGACTTATAAGCAAATTCGCGGAACTTAGCTAAGATGGCAGCAAATATGTGAGTACATTGTGTACCATACGAACTAGAGGGGGGAGGGAAAATTTGAACAGGATGGAGACAATAAAGAGTACATGTTCAAAAAGAACTAACATACATTAGCTTAGTGATGGAATAAAAAAAGGAACAATACATAGTATTATGTTGCTTAAGAATAGATTACAAATTGTAAAAGAAATGATAAAATTAGAAATAGTATCCCAGAAAAGATTCTACTGAAAAATAATCTACAGGAAGCTATTTTTTAGTTTATGAAACTGAGTATTTGCAATGCATTCAAAAATCACCACAGCAAGGGCCTATATTATGGTCATTATAGTGATTAGCAAACAAATTATTACCCAATTATAAAAAAAAATTGCCAATTCATAACATAGAAGGGGATATAACTTAAGACAACTAATCTTATGCTTTGTTGGGGTTACAAATATTGGAACTCCACCCCCTCTCCTCCTTTCCAACTCCAAGGAAACAAATCCCAAAATGTATCAAAAAGAATCAAGAAATACTTTGCAAAACATATATCAATATGTCTGCTACCTGCCCTTTAATCCATTCAAAAGACATCAAAGCATAAAATATTGTATCACTTTTTTTACACTAAACAGATTTAGCAAGTATAAAACAATGTTGTATATATATATCATGGAGTATACACAATAATGACGACAAAGAAAAATATATAGGATGTAAAGATATTTAGATAAAATATATAGTTCTTACCTTTTTCTTCACATTGTTCATCTGCGATAGGAGTTGTAGAATCCAATTGAACCTGTTTCTCAACTTGTTCATCTACTACATGTGTTGAAGGAGTGGTTGATCTAGTTTGTACATGGCTTACTACTCCTGGATATTGTGGCAACAAAGTTCAGATGACTCCTTTTTATCGCAATCTGATGAAGAATACAAATATAAAAATAGCTCTAACAGGTACTATAAAAAAGACAACAAGGTTCAGATGACTATTACCTCCATAGTGAACTTCTTCTTATGAGTTTCTTCTTTTTCTATTTACCTTCCAAAAGATAAATAAGATGGCATACTTATAAGACAACAAAGTAGATATAAATTCAAATGGAGTTCAAATGCCAAGGTCATGTGCAAGATTAGAAAAATTAAAACAAAAGTTGCTTGAAATGGAATAAAAATGAGTTTAAACTTCTTTGATCCTGCTCCACCACGTAAGAGAGCTTTCTGTTCTGTGCATGTGGATCAGACTCCCTTATCTATTCAACAAACAGTATGCGCCGACAATAATGCAAACTATTTAGTCAAGCGGATGGAGGATGGTGGATCAAGGCCAAGTCCACTGACCTATGAAGATTTTGAAAAACCAACAAGAAGATGTGGGGGTCATTCATCTTGAAATTCGTCAGGGTAATAAGGCTGGAAGCGAGTTCACATATAGTAACTCTCAAGAGCAATCTCAATCTTCAGATTGGACGGGAAAATACAAAGGGTGTGCTTTTCAAGGGGAACCATTTGTTGTGTTACCCAGATCTGGGCAAGGAGATATCTTGATTTATATTAATGACCGATGGACATGCATGATGATGATATGATGAATAAATCTAGGGCCTTAGACATTGACTCTAAGGTGCCTTTTTGTGCAAATATACGATATAATAGAGCTTCTTGTCTTATTGTATATTTATTTAAAAGAAATCTTTGATCCCTTGTGCTCTTAGGATGGGTTTTAAAAAGGTTGGACTGCCTCTAGGTAGGAATTAGGGGCAAATATTTGCCTCAGTTACTTCAGTTACTTAAATAAATATAAAAAATTTTTACTTATCTTAGTTGAAAATAAGCAGAGACTATTACAACTATGAATTGCAAAAGTTTTTCAGAATATTTCAGCCAGAAATTATTTCCATAAATCACCTTTTTCTCTTTATAACTGAATGTCGGTTAAGAAGGAACTTGTCTCAGTGTTGAAAAGGAGACATACTTCTTCAGCGAAGTAAACTATGAACTTATCCACGCGTTAAAAAGAAAATATACTTATTCAGTGAAGTAAATTATGGTTCTAACTCAACTGTACAGACGGGGTAAGCTCTTTTATAACCTGAAGTATTCCGACTGCTGCAAATTTACCGTCGTCTTCGTCTGTGCTGGGTGCAACTTTAAAGGTTGTACTAACAGCTCAACATTCTGAAAGCAAAACAATACATATAATTGTTGGTCACTTTGAATTTGAAAGCAAAAGCTTGCTTATAGTTATTTAAAGAGTCATGTTGTGGTAGGCGTAAATCCTTCTTTTACATGCAACTATAAGTTAACATTAAATTGGTCTACACTAACATTAACTCACCATTCAGCAAGCTTTTCAATATTCTCTATTTTACCATATGAAGTATTTTGTACACTAGGAAAGATTTTTTATAAGAATAAATATGTATAATAAAGCAACCAAAATCTAGCAAGTTTGTCTAATTTCAAACATGTACATTTCTCTACCTGTATTAGGTAGGGTCTGCGTGCAGACTACTCTCCTCATACCCCACATATTGGGATCAAACTGTGTTTGTTGTTGTTGTTACTGTTGTGAGCAGAGAAGTAGTAAAAAGAAAGCTAGCTAAGAGTTAGTCTTTTCACGTCCAATTTGAAACACAAAATACAACGGCTAAGATAATTAAAGAATTGTCAAACTTCTACATCAAGAGGATGTATGGTTTAATAGGAGCATTTTCAATATGAACCAATAAATGGCCTCCCAGACTGCCAAAACGAGCTTTTTATTTTTTACATTCGCCAAAAATAATGAGGTTAAAGTTTTTCTAAACTATATTATAAATGCCAAAAAGTCTATCACCGGACACTTATATATTTTCACAACATTGAGATGAAGTTGTGATTTTTCAGAAATATTACCACAGAACAAAAAAATATCGAAATGATTTTCCAGAATAACGAACAAGATAGCGAACATCGAACATCAAACAAAATCACAATGAGTTTATCATGGTTTCTAACACGAAATCAAAATCCACCCGCTAAGCCCCCAAATCTGAAAATTAGTATAATGCAAACAACAAACAGAAGTAAAATTATGAGTTTATCGGCAATATTACCAGAGAAAAAAAGAAGGATCACCGAAATAATTTTCCAGAATAACGAACAAGACAACCTACATCGAACATCGATAGCAAACATCGAACATGGAAAATCTCGTGGTTTCCAACATGAAACAGAAATCCACCAACAAAACCTCCAATTTATAAATTATAAATCACGAAAATTATCATAAAAAACAGACAAAGAACATAAGCAAAATACTGGGAGTATGAGAAATATTACCAGAGAAAGAAAACTGGTGAAGTAGCACAACAATTTTTCAGCGAAACATCGAAATTCCATACAACTACCGAACAGGGAGAAAACACTAACATCCAACATTGGCTTTTGCCTTAAATTAGCCGAAGTGGACGTCCTTCGCTGGAATCGTTCTTCCTTCGCCGGAGTAGACAATAGATTTTGGTCGATGTTTTATTCTAGGTTAAAGCTTAAAAGAGGCGTGGGTTCTTAGTGAGAAAGACGGAAGATTTCATAGGAGTGTCTCTTCAATTAGTAGTATAAATTAGTAGTAGTTAAAATACTTGTGGGGTCCAACATTTTGTCTTTTTTTAATAAATATGTAGGAGGGAAAAATGAACCGTCCCAATATACATTTATTTTACCAAACCGTTCCCACAAATAACCCTATTGCATCGCCTTTAGAAACCGTCTCCATAGCTGTACTTATGGTGACAGTTATTATACTATTGGAACAGTTTTGCTTCTAAAGTGTCCCAAAAGCCTTTTGCCTCTACCGGAACGATAAAAACCGTTCCAAAATATGATCTATTGTAACAGTTATATAACCGTTGCAGAATAACTGTTCCAATAAGATAATTTTCTAGTAGTGACCCTTCATCAAATGATGAAGTTCCCAACAAAAGATGGCGTGAAAACGGTATATGGGGAGCATCATGCAGCGAAGGAGATGTTTGCAGTCCATGACTTGACACCAACATCGACGCCCTCTACATCAGAAAAGTCGATCATCAAGGAAAAACATGTAACTAAATAGCAATCACAGTCTATATCCTCGGTTGAGCCCGAGGAACAGGTGGTCGAGGACGAAGAAGATGATTTTCTTACCCCTCGAGCTTTCATCGCCCCCGAGGAGTCAGATGCGACGAAGTCCACGGTCGAGGAACTTGAGCAGGTGATATTGATCGAGTATTTGTCGGAACGAAAGGTATACCTAGGGACGGGATTAACCCCCGAACTCAGGAAAAAACTCATTCAATTACTTATCGATAACATTGATTGCTTTGCTTGGTCCCACTTAGATATGACAGGGATCCCACCAGAGATAACCACCCATCGACTTAGTGTCGATCCCAGATTTAAACCGGTGAAACAAAAGAGGAGGCCTCAGTCCGAGGTAAAACACGCATGCATCAAAGACGAGGTAACCAAACTTCTCAAGATAGGGTTCATTAGGGAAGTAAAATATCCCGAGTGACTAGCTAATGAGGTAGTAGTCCCTAAAAAATGAATCAAACTTAGAATGTGTGTAGACTACAAAGATTTGAACAAAGCATGCCCTAAAGACTCTTTCCCATTGCCCAACATCGATTGTTTGATCGATGTCACGACCGGCCACGAGATCCTTAATTTTCTCGATGCCTACTCCGCTTACAATCAAATTTGAATGAACACAGAGGACCAGGAAAAGACTTTGTTTATCACGAAGTATGGTAGATATTGCTATAACGTAATGCCCTTCGGGCTAAAAAATGCAGGGGATAAATACCAACGCTTAGTTATTAAAATGTTCGAACATCAGATAGGCAAATCTATGGAAGTTTATATTGATGACATGCTAGTTAAGTCCCTGCGCGCAGAGGACCATTTGACTCACTTGCAGGCAACGTTCGATATCTTAAGAAATACAACATGAAACTCAACCCCGAGAAATGCACTTTTGCAGTTGGCTCGGGCAAGTTCTTAGGTTTCATGGTGTCGATCAGGGGGATGGAGATCAACCCCGACAAAATCAAAGCCATCGAGGAAATCACCTTCGTAAACAATGTGAAAGCCGTACAACGGCTAACCGGACAGATAGCTGCCTTAGGCCGGTTTATCTCGAGATCATCGAATTGGAGTAATCATTTCTTTTCCCTACTCAAAAAGAAGAACGACTTCGCATGGACACTGGAGTGTCAACGAGCCTTGGAAGAATTAAAATTGTCACGCCCCAAAACCGAGGGACTAGACCGGCGCCTAACCGGATGAACCCAGTCAAGCGGACCAGGATTTCCTTTCCTACCCAACACATTAACCCATGTTAATAATATACATTGTTCCATAAGAATTAGCCAATTTAGATACAAAGTACGATTTACAATATATATTCATTTTCCCTTTTAGCTTTCAACAATTGATAATCCAAAACATACAAGTTACATACAACATTTCCGATGCGATCCACAATTACGAGTGAGTACTACTACCGCCCAATATATATATATATATATATATATATATATATATATATATATATATATACACATACATACACACACACACACAACGCATACAATGTCTACGGAGCCTCTAAGAGTACAAGGATTTTACATAGACTTGCCAGTAACAAGGCCTCGGCTATACCTTTTTACAACATGAGCAAAGGAGAATGATATAGTACACACACAGCCCCGGGAGGAAATGGGGCTCACCAGAACTGCTGGAAAGATGAAGAGGAGGCACCACTAACGGCGGGCTGAGCTACCTTCTATGGAACCACCTACATCCATATAAAAGATGTAGCGCCCCCGGCAAAAGGGACGTTAGTACCGTTGAATAGTACTAGTATGTATGAACAAACTTTACTCTAATTAAATCAAACAATACACAGAAAAGAGACAATTAAAGGAACCAACAAATAGTGCACAGATACAGAAGCAAACACAATTGAGAGTTTCACAGATTCTTACTTCAACACAATCATATTCCACCCTTATTCTTTCTCAACAATCCACCCTTATTACTTCCTGTTGCGGCGTGCAACCCGATCCCACCAGACAATCACATTTCAGCCTTATTACATTCTGTTGCGGCGTGCAACACGATCCCACCGTACAATTCACATTCCACCCTTATTTCTTCTCACATCAACCTTATTTCTTCTGTTGCGGCGCACAACCCGATCCCAGCATACAATCACATTTCATAGAAACCATAACAACCACAATCCAATCACAAGGCTTCATATCACCAAGAGTACAATTTCATAACAACCAAACAATCATGTGTTCACAATAGTCTTTATCAACCATTAATTCAATCACAAATATTTTCATCAACAAGAATATAAATTCATTACGTCCAACAATCCGTATGAAATCAAGCCACAATAAACCTTTCTAAACAATGAGTCATATACGATATTGCCATGGTCATTTAGTTCAATTAAATCAATTCATAACTCATTTTCACCACTTGTTACACAACCCTTAGCACTTAGATTTTGGGTTCGTTACCATTCTTTCATACCAACATATTCAAGCATTTAACGAACCTTGCACATGATAGAGTAATCACAAAGAAATCACCTTTTACAATTTCAATTAGCATGGTAATCAACTAAGAAAATCAGAGAATCAAATCTTACACCTTAACACAGCCGGAAAATCAATTTCATATGTACTCAGTAAGAAACTCATACCGAATGCTCGGACACCAACAAGGTGACTCTACGAAGATTAAAGTTAGCCATACATACCTCGAGTCGAAATTCCCCTTTAATATCTATCACAATTCACCGAACCGTCTAGCACCGTCAATCTAGTTCACAATGCGACACATTTACCTTAGAATTAGGAATCTTGAATTCATTTGAGCATTTTATCAATCACCATGTGGTCCCTTATCCTAACTAAACCCTTTTTAGTGAAAGATTACTTTAACTAGTTTCCCTTTACTAGGTTATGAAAGATTATTCACATGCATGCAAGTCTTATCTCTTATTTTCAAAATTAGCCCATGTATTCTACCCCTTTTTAGATAAAACCTGAGAATTAAAAGGAAATGGGGTGGGGACTTACCTCTTGTAGTGAAGAAGATGAAGATTACTCGATAATTTCCGGGCCTGAGTGATGTTTGAAGAATCGATTTGGGGAAGATGGGGACTTCTCTCTCTAGAACCCACTCTCACTTCTCTCTATTTTTGTTCAGATGCATGCTAAAAATGAAGGGGAGGGGTGTTTTATTAAATTGGGGGTCGGGTGCAAAAATTAGAATTTTAAAAGCCCCGAAGCAGGAAATGCGGTCAGGAATGCGATCGCATTCCTGCTATGCGGTTCGCATTCCTTTCGCATAGTTGGCCCTCAAATGGGCCAAAATGGGAACCGGTCTGCCCTGGTATACGGCCATTATGCGGTCCGCATACATGTTATGTGATCGCATAGTGCGTCGCATAACCTCCTCCGCAAAAATGGAGGTGCAAGGATGCGACAGCTATGCGGTCCGCATTCCCAAAATGCGATCGCATCTTGGGCCGCATAGCTGTCTCAAATTGGACCGAAGGCTGTCCATGTATGCGACCACTATGCGGTCTGCATACCTGTTAAGTGATCGCATAGTGCGTCGCATAACAGCGCAATTCTGGAAAATTTTATGTTTTAAGTCCCGGGGTACTTTTTACTTCAAAATGGTCCGTTTTTAAGAACTTCTACAGTTATAACAACACGGGGACCTATTCGGGCATTTTTTAGACATGAAATTTTACGGGTCTTTACATCCTCCCCCACTTAAAATCATTCGTCCTCGAATGAGGATCGGGGAAATAATTTTGGACAACACAATATGCTAACCCTCAATTTTCACTAACTCCGATATTTTCTGAAAATTTTGCTAGAGTTTCCCATGTAATTAGGCCTATCTACCTGTCAGAGAGCCCCCGAAACACATTGTTAACCAATCTCACACATTTTCAATTACTCCAACAACTTGCACATAATTCAGTTATCTCATTAAATCGTATATAATTCAATTACTTCAACATGCTTAATCATAATTCAGTTAACACCACAACTTGCATATTATTTAACTATCTCATGAATTGCACGTAATTTAGCTTACTTCAAGGAGTTGCACATTACCCAAATAATCACAACATATACAAATATGGCACAACTTGAGATGTTACAAGAGTAGGGCATTTNACTTGTTTAAACAAATGGGGATATTTTTATTTCATTTCACTTTCTGCTTCCTACGTGGCTTCCTCGACTTGCTGACTTCTCCATAACACTTTAACAGAAGCAATTTCTTTGTTTCTCAATCTACGGACTTGCCTATCAAGAATAGCAACCAAAACCTCCTCATACGACAATTCTTCATTAATTTCAATGGTCTCAACTGGCACGATGGCAGCTGGATCTCCAATTACCTTCTTTAGCATGGACACATGAAACACTGGATGCACTAATGACGTTTCAGGGGGCAATTCCAGCCTATACGCTACTTGCCCTACCCTTTGAGCGATCCGATATGGCCCGACATACCTTGGGCTCAATTTCCCTTTCTTCCCAAACCGCATCACTCCCTTCATGGGAGACACCTTCAAGAATACCCAATCATCTACTTGAAACTCCAAATCTCTACGACGAACATCCGCATAGGATTTCTGACGACTCTGAGCAGTTTTCATCCTTTCCTGAATGACTCTAACTTTTTCCATAGATTGATGCACAAGATCCGGTCCTAGCAGTTCCGCCTCACCAACCTCGAACCATCCGATTGGAGACCTACACCTCGTTCCGTACAATGCCTCAAATGGGTCCATTTGAATACTAGCATGGAAACTATTATTGTAAGCAAACTCTATAAGCGGCAAGTGATCATCCCAGCTACCCTTGAAATCTAAAACACAAGCCTGCAACATATCTTCAACCGTCTGAATAGTACGCTCCGCTTGACCGTCCGTCTGTGGGTGGAAAGATGTGCTAAGATTTACATGAGTACCCAAACCTTGCTGAAATTTCCTCCAAAAGTTAGCTGTGAACTGGGCTCCTCGATCCGAGATAATAGAAACTAGAGTGTCATGGAGTCTGACTATTTCTTTGATATACAACTGAGTGTACTGTTCTGCAGTATCGATGGACTTGATTGGCAAGAAATGAGCCGACTTTGTGAGTCGATCCACTATTACCCAAATTGAGTCGAACTTGTGCTGAGTGCGGGGTAACCCTACCACAAAGTCCATATTGATCATTTCCCATTTCCACATTGGTATTTCCATAAGATGCGCCAATCCACCGGGACTTTGATGCTCGGCCTTCACTTGCTGACAATTCGGACACCTAGCCACAAAGTCCGCCACACCTCTCTTCATACCATCCCACCAATAAATCTCCTTGAGATCACGATACATTTTCGTAGAACCTGGGTGAACAGAATACCTGGAATTATGAGCCTCTGCCATTACCCTCTCCCGAAGATTATCCACATCCGGAACACATAGCCTCCTTTGACACCGCAAGACACCGTCATCATTGTCGAGTAAAAGTGTTGACGTCTTGTGATTCAAAATTGCCTCTCTCAACTGTAAATGTTGGATCTCTAAATTGCTTTTCCTTGATTTCCGCTACAAGCGAAGACTCCGCTCCATTATGCACCACGACATTCCCCTCATCTGAGGCCGAAAGACAGACCCTAAGACTGGCCAACTGATACCTCCCGAGCCAAAGGCCTCTGGCCGGCCTCCAAATGTGCCAAGCTACCCATGGATTTCCGACTAAGAGTGTCGGCTACCACATTCGCCCTCCCTGGATGATACAAAATATTCATATCATAATCTTTGAGCAATTCTAACCACCTCCGTTGCCTTAAGTTCAACTCTGTCTACTTTAATAAATACTGAATACTCTTGTGGTCTGTAAACACGTCCACATGGACCCCATAAAGATAATGCCGCTAGATTTTCAATGCAAACACAACCGCTGCGAGCTTCAAATCATACATCGGATAATTCTTCTCGTGGTTCTTGACCTGCCTTGAACCATACACTATAACTTTACCATATTGCATCAACACACACCCCAAACCCACTCTCGAAGCGTCACAATAAACCCCTTTGAACCTTTTGGCAAGGTCAACACTAGTGCCGAAGTCAATCTCGACTTCAATTCCTAGAAGCTCTTTTCACAAGCATCGGACCACTGAAATTTAACTGCTTTCTGTGTCAGCTTAGTCAATGGGGAGGCGAGGGTAGAGAATCCCTCCACAAACCTCCGATAATACCCAGCTAGACCCAAGAAACTGCGAATCTCTTTCGGGGTCATTGGTCTAGGCCAATCCTATACCGCTGCAATCTTTTGGGGATCAACCCGAATCCCTTCCCTGGAAACAACATGGCCCAAAAAGGTGACTGATTCTAGCCAAAACTCACATTTTGAAAAATTTGCATACAACTGGTGCTGATGAAGAGTCTGCAGAACTGCCCTGAGGTGATCAACATGATCTTCCCGACTTCGCGAATAAACAAGGATATCATCAATGAAGACTATCATGAAGGAGTCAAGAAACGACTTGAAAACTCGATTCATATGATCTATAAAAGCTGCTGGGGTGTTGGTTAGCCCAAAAGACATTACCAGAAATTCAAAATGCCCATAATGAGTCCTGAAGGCGGTCTTAGGAATATCCTGCTCCCTGATCTTTAACTGGTGATACCCGGACCGTAAATCAATCTTGGAGAAAAAATTAGCACCTTGCAATTGGTCGAATAAATCATCAATCCGAGGCAATGGGTATTTTTTTTTATGGTGACCTTGTTGAGTTGCCGATAATCAATACACATCTGAAGCGATCCATCATTTTTTCTGACAAAAAGAACCGGTGCGCCCCAAGGCGACACACTTGGCCGAATGAAACCCTTTTCTAGTAGATCTTTCAATTGTTCTTTTAACTCTCTCAATTCTGCTGGTGCCATTCTGTAAGGTGGAGTAGATACTGGCTGCGTATCTGGCAATACATCAATCCCGAAATCGATCTCTCTATGTGGTGGAATTCCAGGGAGCTCATCCGAAAATACTTCAAGAAACTCATTCACAACTGGCACGGACTCGGGAGCAGGCACCTCAGAAGTGGTGTCCGCAACCCGGACCAAATGATAGATGCACCCCTTCTTGATCATCTTGGAGGCCTTAATATAGGAAATAAACATGCCCCTCGGCGCAACATCATTCCCTTTCCATTCGATAACCGGTTCATCAAGAACTCGAGCCTCATAATTCTGGTTCGGCAGTCGAGTTTAGAAAAGCACGAGTAGAGCCAATCCATCCCCATGATAACATCAAAATCCACCATTCCTAGCTCAATAAGATCGGCCGTGGTATCTCTACCACACACCGTGACAACACAATTCCTATAGACTCGCGCGACCGTAATAGAATCACCAATCGGAGTCGACATTGAGAACGACTCATGAAGCTTTTCGGGTTCTTTCCCAAAACTTGAAGCAATAAATGGAGTAACATATGATAATGAAGATCCGGGATCAATAATAGCATAAACATCATGTGATTGAACAGTGAGAATACCTGTGACAACATCTGGAGAAGCCTCCGCACGCTGGCGACCACTCAAGGCATAGAATCGACTGGGTCTCCCTTGGCCCCGTGATCTACCCCTAGTTGCACCGCGCCCTGCTGGTGCTGGAGGGCGTGCCGAAGACGTAGCGGCTGATGAACTGGATGGCTGAGCAGTACCCCTACCTGTTCCCTGACTGGGCGCACGACAATCTCGCTGAACATGGCCCCTCACTCTGCATCTATAGCATACCGGGATATCCAGGTAACATGGCTCAGAATGGAACCTCCCACACTTAGGACATGGGACCCTCCGCTGCTGCTGGAACCTCCCACCTGAACGACCCGACTGATGGAACCTCCTGCTGTCTGAACCTGGTCCAAAATGACCTCCCTGCTGATAGTTGTGCCCTGATGGCGGTGCACTGGCTGAGGACTGAGCATATGACTGAGATGGTCATGATGACCCTCTCCCAAGGGCTGATCTCACTCCTCTGACCGAACTCCCAGGGTTGCCCGCTGACCGGGCCCTACTACTGCTCTCTCTCTCCATTCTTATCTTTAATTTCCGGGCCTTCGTAGCCTGGGCGAATCCCACAATCTTCCCATAGTTCATATCTGAGTGCAAAGCAGCTGTAGCAGCCTCACTAACAACCAAGGGACCAAGGCCCTGAACAAACCGACAAACTCTGGCCTCCATAGTCGGCATCATGTGGGTAGCATACTTGGACAAGTGCACAAAATCCATATGGTACTCCCACACACTCATGTTTCCCTGCTTAAGGACCTCAAACTCTGCAGCACGGGCTTCCATAATCTCGGCAGGCAAGAAAGGATCCATGAAAGCATCTACAAACTCGACCCACCTCGCCGGAGGGCTCCCTTCTCCATGGGAACTCTCCCACATCTCGAACCATGAATATGCCGCTCCCTTCAGACGATAGGAAGCTAACTCAACTCCATCTGTCTCTGTAGCCTTCATAACTCAGAGAGTCTTGTACATTTCATCTATAGAATCCTGAGGATCAGCCTCTAGGTCGGTGCCTGTGAACTCTGGAGGGGCTAACCGTAGAAACAGGTTGACTCAGGAACCCGAAGAATCCCCTTGCTCGCTAGAGGAAGCAGGGGCAGCATGTGATCTTTGGGCCTGGGCGGCCACTAGCTGAGTCAACATCTGAATAGCTCCCCTGAGGTCCCCATCAGAAATACCGGGACTGGAAGTTAGGTCTGAGGAAGGATCAGGAACATCAGGGGGAGGGACTGTGGCACCCTCCGCCGGAGTAGGAATTCGAACAGATTGGCCTGGAATGGAAGGGTCAGGCAGATTCAGGGTTGGGGAACCATTCTCACCCGCACCGTCAGATAAGGAATTTATGGCCACACTCGGGGTGGCATTGGCCTCTAGGCCGAGTCGAGCTCTCTTCTTGGGTACCATTTACTGAAAATTAGGACAATGCACGAGTTAGATAAAGATATTCTGACCTTCCACTTCATTGCACGATACAGAGTAACAATGAAAGGGTATTTTCCCAAATGTCCATGCAGCCCCTAATTATAGATGTGGTCGACAACACACTGATAAGAAGGGCTCTACTAGACACGGCTCCGAGACATCCTAGGACACTTTTAAAACCTTAGGCTCTGATACCAAGTTTGTCACGCCCCAAAACCGAGGGACTAGACCGGCGCCTAACCGGATGAACCTAGTCAAGCGGTGGATTGCCTTTCCTACCCAACGCATTACCCCATGTTCATAATATACATTGGTCCATAAGAATTAGCCAAGTTAGATACAAAGTAAGATTTACAGCATATGTTCATTTCCCCCCTTTAACTTTAATTGATAATCCAAAACATACAAGTTACATACAACATTTCCGATGCGATCCACAATTACGAGTGAGTACTACTACCACCCAAAATAAATATATATACAACCCACACAGTGTCAACGGAGCCTCTAAGAGTACAAGGAGTTTACATAGACTTACTGGTAACAAGGCCCTTGCTATACCTTTTTACAACATGAGCAAAGGAGAATGATATAGTACACACACGGCCCCGGGAGGAAATGGGGCTCACCAGAACTGCTGGAAAGATGAAGAGGAGGCACCACTAACGGCGGGCTGAGCTACCTGCTATGGAACCACCTACATCCATATAAAAGATGTAGCGCCCCCGGCAAAAGGGACGTTAGTACCGTTGAATAGTACTAGTATGTATGAACAAACTTTACTCTAAGTAAAATCAAACAATACACAGATAGGAGAAAATTAAAGGAACCAACAAATAGTGCACAGATACAGAAGCAAACAAAATTGAGAGTTTCACAGATTCTTATTTCAACACAATCATATTCCACCCTTACTCTTTCTCAACAATCCACCCTTATTACTTCCTATTGCGGCGTGCAACCCGATCCCACCAGACAATCACATTTCAGCCTTATTACATTCTGTTGCAGCGTGCAACCCGATCCCACCGTACAATCACATTTCATAGCAACCATAACAGCCACAATCCAATCACAAGGCTTCATATCATCAAGAGTACAATTTCATAACAACCAAACAATCATGTGTTCACAATAGTCTTTATCAACCATTAATTCAATCATAAAGATTTTCATCAACAAGAATATAAATTCATTACGTTCAACAATCCGTATGAAATCAAGCCACCATAAATCTTGCCAAACAATGAGTCATATACGATATTGCCCTGGTCATTTAGTTCAATTAAATCAATTCATAACTCCTTTTCATCACTTGTTACACATCACTTAGCACTTAGATACATTCACACATTTGGATTCGTTACCATTCTTTCATACCAACATATTCAAGCATTTAACGAACCTTGCACATGATAGAGTAATCACAAAGAAATCGTCTTTTACAGTTGCAATAAGCATGGTAATCGACTAAGAAAATCAGAGAATCAAATCTTACACCTTAACACAGCCGGAAAATCAATTTCATATGTACTCAGCAACAAACTCATACCGAATGCTCGGACACCAACAAGGTGACTCTACGAAGATCAAAGTTAGCCATACATACCTCGAGTCGAAATTTCCCTTTAATATCTATCACAATTCACCGAACCGTCTAGCACCGTCAATCTAGTTCACAATGCGACACATTTACCTTAGAATTAGGAATCTTTAATTCTTTTGAGCATTTTATCAAACACCACGTGGTCCCTTAGCCTAACTAAAACCTTTTTAGTGAAAAATTACTTTAATTAGCTTCCCTTTACTAGGTTATGGAAGATTGTTCACATGCATGAAAGTCTTATCTCTTATTTTCACAATTAGCCCATGTATTCTACCCTTTTTTAGCTAAAACCTGAGAATTAAAAGGAAATGGGGTGGGGACTTACCTCTTGTAGTGAAGAAGATGAAGATTACTCGATAATTTCCGGGCCTGAGTGATGTTTGAAGAATCAATTTAGGGAAGATGGGGACTTCTATCTCTAGAACCCACTCTCACTTCTCTCTATTTTTGTTCAGATGCAAGCTAAAAATGAAGGGGAGGGGTGTTTTATTAAATTGGGGGTCGGGTGCAAGAATTAGAATTTTAAAAGCCCCGAAGCAGGAAATGCGGTCAGGAATGCGATCGCATTCTTGCTATGCGGTTCGCATTCCTGTCGCATAGTTGGCCCTCAAATGGGCCAAAATGTGAACCGAACTTCCGTGGTATGTGGCCATTATGCGGTCCGCATACATGTTATGCGATCGCATAGTGCTTCACATAACCTCCTCCACAAAAATAGAGGTTAAAGGATGCGACAACTATGCGGTCTGCATTCCCAAAATGCGATCGCATCTTGGGCCGCATAGCTGTCCTCAAATTGGACAGAAGGCTGTCCATGTATGCGACCACTATGCGGTCTGCATACCTGTTATGCGATCGCATAGTGTGTCGCATAACATCGCAATTCTGGAAAATTTAGGTTTTAAGTCCCGGGGTACTTTTTACTTCAAAAGGGTCCGTTTTTAAGAACTTCTACAGTTATAACAACACGGGGACCTATTCGGGCATTTTTTAGACATGAAATTTTACGGTTCTTTACAAAAACGGTATCTCTCGAGCCTACCCTTGCTTCATACTCTGAAAGAGGGTGAAAAACTCTACTTGTATTTAGCCGTGTCCGAGGTAGCGGTAAGTGGAGTGTTGGTTCGAGAAGAACAAGGTACACAATTTCTTATTTATTATGTAAGCCGGACCCTAGGAGATGCTGAAACGAGGTATCCACATTTAGAAAAGTTAACACTTGCATTAATAAGCGCATCTAGGAAGTTAAAACCATATTTTCAATGTCACCCTATATGTGTATTGACTACATACCCACTTTGAAACATCTTGCATAAACCCGAATTATCGGGCCGATTGGCCAAATGGGCCATCGAACTCGGAGGGTATGATATCGAATATCAACCCCGAACGACTATCAAGTCTCAAATTTTGGCAGACTTCGTGGCTGATTTTACACATGCCCTTGTACCCGAAGTAGAAAAGGAACTCTTGCTAAAAACGGGTACATCTTCGGGGGTATGGACCCTCTTCACAGATGGTGCCTCGAATGTGAAAGGGACCAGGATGGGTATTGTTTTGAAACTGCCTACGGGCAATGTCATAAGACAATCTATCAAAATTTCTAAATTGACTAACAACGAGGCCGAGTATGAGGCCATGATTTCAGGTCTCGAACTAGCCAAAGGCCTGGGAGCAGAGGTCATTGAGGCCAAGTGTGACTCTCTTTTGGTAGTAAACCAAGTAAGCGGAAGCTTCGAAGTTCGAGAAGTTAGAATGCAAAGATACTTAAACAAACTTCAAGTGACATTGCATCGCTTCAAGGAATAGACACTGGACCATGTACCTCGAGAACAGAATAGTGAGGCTGATGCACTTGCAAATTTGGGGTCATCGGTTGAAGAAGATGATATTGTCCCGGGGACTGTCGTCCAATTGTCGAGGTCAATGTTCGAAGAAGACCATGCGAAAATTAATTCAACAAGTTTGACGTGGGATTGGAGGAATAAGTACGTCGAATACTTGAAGCACGAGAAGCTTCCCTCGGACCCAAAGGAGTCGAGAGCCTTACGAGCCAAAGCAACTCCATTCTCACTCGATGAAAATGGAACATTATATAGAAGAACCTTTGACGAACCACTGGAAGTGTGCTTGAGACCGGGAGACACCGATTATGTACTACGATAAATCCACGAAGGCACTTGTGGGAACCACTCTAGTGCCGACTCTTTGGTTCACAAGGTGATTAGAGCAGGGTATTACTGGGATAGCATGGAAAAAGATACTAAGGAGTTCGTTCGAAGGTGTGATAAATGCCAAAGGTTCGCACCAATGATCTATCAGCCCGGTGAACAACTCCATTCGGTCCTATCCCCGTGGCCATTCATGAAATGGGGGATGAACATCGTCGGCCCCCTGCCAACGATGACGGGTAAAGCAAAATTTATTTTGTTTATGACTGACTACTTTTCAAAATGGGTAGAAGCACAGGCCTTCGAGAAAATTAGACAAAAAGAGGTCATTGACTTCATATGGGACCACATCGTGTGTCGGTTTGGGATACCCGCCGAAATAGTGTGAGACAATGAGAAGCAATTCATCGGCAGCAAAGTGACAAAATTCTTTGAAGACCACAAAATCAAAAGGATTCTATCAACTCTCTATCACCCAAGCGCAAATGGCCAGGCCGAGTCCACGAACAAAACTATCATTCAAAATTTGAATAAGAGGTTGAATTATGCTAAAGGGAAATGGAGAGAAGTATTGCCCAAGGTGCTTTGGGCATATCGAACAACGTCGAAGTCAAGCACGGGGGAAATCCCATTTTCTTTGGTATATGGGTCCAAAGCATTGATTCCGGTCGAGGTCGGGGAGCCTAGTGTCAGGTTTCAGCATACTACCGAGGATTCGATCCACGAGGCTATGTACACTAGCCTCGAGCTGCTAGATGAAAAACGTGAATCCGCACTAGTCCGAGTGGCCGCACAAAAGCAAAGATCGAGAGGTATTACAACAAAAGGGCAAACCTTCGCCATTTTGGAGTCGGGGACTTAGTTCTAAGGAAAGTCACCCTCAACACTCGAGACCCGAACGAAGGGAATCTAGGCCCCAATTGGGAAGGACCGTACCGAGTCCTCGGAGTCGTAAGTAAAGGATCCTACAAACTTAGCATAATGGAAGGCAAGCAACTACCAAACAATTGGAACATATCACTGCTCAAACGATAATATTCCTAAGGTATGACCTTCTCCCCCTTTTCATTTATATTTAAAACTAACTCCTTAAAGGTGTTCGATCGGAGACATCGAAGCACCCTTCAACTCGAAGACCTTAGGTTTTGAAGCATGCATTGCACTCTTTTTCCCTTAGATCGGGTTTTATCCCAAATGAGGTTTACTGGCAAGGTTTTTAACGAGGCAACATTTATAAGCTACCTAAGGGGAATTCAACAAGTATTCAAGGCTTCTTTTCAATCAACCTCGAATACTGAGGGGCATCACCCTCGGAGGTTGTACTTTTGAAGAAAACAATTCACGCCAAAGAGGGCTTCGATATGAGAACTTTGTAATGGGACAAACGGTCAAATGAACCGTGTCAATGTAGAATAATCGGGCCCCCGATGACAAAACATGTACGTGTGTATCAATTATTTAAAGAAGCATTCTTGTTATATAAAAAAAAACTTTATGTTTCAAAGAAGTCTACTATTATACGAACTTCACACTTATAATTATACGAGAAACGGCTCAAGGGCCAGAACGCAAATGCACCCCGAATACTCGGGGACTGTCATCGACCGTCAACATATCGAGTCATCGAAACCTCGAACTCATAAGACCTCAAAGAGGCATCCCCTCGATATAAAGGCCAAGGCCATCATACTTGGGGACTAAAGGCTACGACCATATGAAAGACTACGGTCATATGAAAAGACTACGGCCGAAATAATGCGGCTCGAAGACGTCCGACTTCCGCCATAAAACTAAAGGCCTTCAAACACTTCGAAAAACTGGTTAAACCAGGCTACCCTCGACAAAAGCAAACGATAAAGGGCTTCGATAAAACTAGCCCTCGAATAATTCAGAGGCTTCGATAATATCAGCCTTCAAAAAAACCTCAAGAGGTATTCAATTATCGTTGCATAACGAATTACAAACGAGGTTCCGATCGATCCAACCTTCGAAAAATACAACGAGTACGAGTACAAAAAACACATGCTAAGGCATACCAAATTTTTATTAAATCTTTTAGCCGGAAAGAGTGAAATATTATAGCCACCGTAGATGCCAAATTGGCCCAACCTAAAAGAGCCTAAGGGCCAATATTAAAAAATCCTAAAGGTCAATATTTTAAGCGTAAAGGCTGAAGCACATGGTGCTCGAGACCTTACTTATCTCGGACTCAAGAGTCCCATCACCCCGAGGTAGTTGATGCAAAACGACTTAAAATCTTAGATCGAAAATTGAACCTTAAGAGGAAATCTATTATCGATTGTTGATCAAGTAAAAAACCCAAGGGTTTATTATATTCTAAGTCCAATAATCGGATTGATCGTCTACAACACCAAATTTCGTTTCACAAGTGGAGACAAAACAGAATTTAACACGAAACGAAGATGAGCAAAAAGGTTCTTTGTATTCAACAGATGATTTCAAAGTACATTTACAAACTCCCACAGGGTGCCCTTACACAAAATAAGAAAACAAAGGAACCTAATCTATTTTCGGGGCCACTTGCTCGGAGGCAGTAGCCACAGGAGCTACGTCTTCGGTAGCCTTATCTTCGGGGGCCTCCTCCTCCTCGGGGACTTCACCGTCGTCTCCCTCACTCTCGGAGCCGCTGGTAGAATCCTCGTCGGTGGAGAGAAATGTAGCTGCCTCTTCTTCCAAAGTATTTACCTTCTCGATGTCGGTAGAGAGGTCGAAGACTTTAGCATGCACCTCCTCGAGAGTTTGCCTTCGGGATTCCAACCGAGCGTGATTGATGGCATATGTTAACTTGAGCTCGACTGAAACAGATATCTCCTGAGCTCAAGCATTAGCAACAGCAGCAGTACATCGTCTCGATACGAGGACAAGAATGCATCAGTTTCAGACTTGGCCTTAGCAAATTCAACGACCGTCTTTGCTCGGAGCTCCTCGATTCTGTAGCTCTCCTCTTCGGTAACCTTATCTTCGGGGGCCTCCTCCTCCTCGGGGACTTCATCTTCGTCTCCCTCACTATCGGAGCTGCTGGCAGAATCCTTGTCAGTGCAGAGCAATGCAGCTGCCTCTTCTTCCAAAGTCTTTACCTTCTCGATGTCGATAGAGAGGTCGAAGCCTTTAGCATGCACCTCCTCGAGAGTTTGCCTTCGGGATTCTAGCCGAGCGTGATTGATGGAACATGTTAACTTGAGCTCAGCTGCAACAGATATCTCCTAAGCCCGAGCATTAGCAGCAACATCGGCTCGATACGAGGACACAAATTCATCAGCTTCAGACTTGGCCTTAGCAAATTCAGCGGCCGTCTTTGCTCGGAGCTCCTCGATTCTGCTGCTCTCTTCTTTGGCACTTTGAAGCTGGTGCTCGAACGAGGCCAGCTTTTCCCGAAGAGTGTCTTTTTCGGAGGCAAGGTGATCCATATGTTTCCCCACCCGAGGGTTTCAACCTTTTTCTTTCAGCAGGAATCAGGTCGGAGGTCCTGATACGGGCGAAATGGCTCATCTACCCTCGATCCTTGTCTTCATCGATACTGGAGAAGAAAGACTTCGAGGATCGACACTGCAGATTTATCAGGCCACCTCGGTAAAGACTAGGGCTGTATAGCTTGATCATATGGTTGAGGGTAAAAGACATCCCCTCGACCTTGCTTGAGAAGTACCTAATCAAGTGGACGATTCACCAGAAGAAGGGGTAAATTTGACCAAGCTCCACTTGGTACTGTTGGCAGAAATCGAGAATCACTGGATCTAGGAGAGGTAGAGAAGGGTCTATAGGACCTAAGGTGAATGGGTAGGTATACACACTCAGGTACCCTGCTTTGTGAATGGTAATATCCTCTTCGGAGGAAGGTATTTCCACATCTTTATTTCCCCAGTTACTTTTCGCCTTCACCTGGTTGAGTTCAACTATGGTTATCAAGTTGATATATTGAGACACAGGTTCACATCAACTCAGGACTGAAGCAGGCCTGTCGATTTTGAAGTCGGAAGATGTTTCACAAGGACCGGGAGTACACTCCTCGAGACGAGGTGATACCGCCATTTTGCTCTTGGATGGGTATGATGAAGAGGGGGATTTCTCTTTCTGAGGAATTGTCTTAGAAGTTTGGCCATTGTTGTTATTGTGAAGTTCAAAAGAAGCAAAGAAAGTTGATGGTAAAATGAACAGAAGTTGAGGGGAAAGATGAACGCAGAGAGAATAGAGAAGTTAATGAAGGTTTAAAGATGCAATGGAAAGTAATGTTTGCAAAGACATGGGTTTAAGTATTTATAGAGATCTCCTATGCGTATTGAGGAAGCTAAACGGCTGACCAATGGTCGCTTTTTATTAATGGCCTTTCGAAAACTGTGAAGAGTGACCTTTCACGAACTTTAGTCACACCAGTTGCTGATATCACGAGACTGACATCATGGTTGGGGCATCGAAGGGTCGAGAATCAAATCGTTCTTATCTTTTCACTCTAAGAAACGCGGGGACTATCTGTGTATGACCAAAATCTCATGCCCCGATTTTATAGACTCAAGGAGTTGCATCGAGCGCAGAAGCCTGGTAGAGCTCGAGCTCGAGCTCGAAGGCGGAGTAAGAGGCTCGAAGGCCTAGGTGTTCGATAGGCATCGAAGGAAGATATGATCGATGACAAAAATGCAGTTATAAGTTTGTTACGGAAAGGACAAGATTCTCGCCACGTCCCCAAATATCATAGCGTAAATCTCGGGATAGATTTATACGAGTTAGTACAAATCAGTACTAGGTTGTTATACAACTGTACCAATAGGATTCTTTACTGTAAATAGAAATGTACCTTATTTAGGGTTTTCCCTCCTATATAAAGGGGACCCCAATCATTTGTATGCATCATCCAATCATTGGCAAAAGAATATACTATCTTACTTTCCCGTTCATTGTTCTTCAGATTTGCTCTATAGCTTTACTGCTCTTACTCTATTGTCCTTGCTTTATCACTCTTAACCCTCCTCGAGGTCATCGAGCTCGATGTCCATTTTGCCCAAGTAACACTGGTTTGGTCTATCGATTTTATCCATTTAAACTCCATATACTTGTTTATTAATTAGTATTGGACTAGATCACATATCTTTAAGACCACAAAATAAATTTAATTGTTACTCGTATTTTTGAGGTAAACAAACCTCTAATTAATTGTGGTAACGATCCGAACTTAGTATGAATACGTCTTCTATACAATTCAAATAAGTTCAATGTTAATAGATGTAATCCATTTATCAAACATAGATTTTCCTGTTACGTAAATGTATTTAACAGGTTTTACGAATATTGCCAGAACCAAATTAAAGAAGTTAGTGACTATATCCTTTTTCTATTTATTTGCTGGATAGTTGCCTCAAGATTAATTATCCATGAGAACTCATTGTAACTATGTGGCATAGCTCCAATAGATGTTTGAACAATACTGATAGTTTTGAACAAGGTAATATAGTAAGAATGTAAAAACTCCTTTGAACAATACGTATCAATGTTTGGATTAAGTTAAATGGGCTGAAACATACAGTGGATCGGGGTTGTTAAGTGGTTTTTATTGGGATTTTTCCTATAAATACTAAAATAGGACATATATTACTCCATTTACCTGGAATTTTCAGTTTTGAAAAAGTAGCTAGATTTTTATAATAATTTATATGCATTCTGTCATGGGCGGCTTTCCATCCATGCCCCATGACCCCTTGGACGCGCCCCGTGGCGTCCTAGCAAGCATCCCAACGCCTAGCGCCACGGACGGCCCCGTGGTCTTGGCCGCTCCAAGTGACAAGCGCGCAGGTGCCTCTGTCGCCCCACCAATTTCCCTCGCTAGCGCCCAGCCGCAAGCAGCTGCCAACAGCGCCGCGCGCACAGACAATGCCGCGCGCGCAAATCATGATGCCGAAGACAAAGTCGCTGCCAACGGACCTGTTTCTACCTTTGTAAAAATCTAAGTCCTTTTCTGTGTAATCATAGACTAGCTTTATTCCATTTACTTCCATTATGTTTCTCT
>ML275684.1:0-11024 GCA_005239495.1 Nicotiana undulata
GCTCATTGGCCGGCGGTGATATGTTTAAATCAAAGAAAAGTCTTCCATCCGGAACCTATCCGGACAAAACTGCCTCAGAATAACCACCCGATGACTGGGGGGTATCTCTACTACGCACAACCTCATTTTTTGGAGCGTCTTCGACCTTCACGTACATCTCCAACATTGTGATTATAAGGAATTCCCGGCATTCATCCGGAGTCCTCAAAAAATCACTCAAAGTTTCATCATCGTCGATGTTAAACTCCGAGTAAAAAGCAACCCCTTGCGGAGTGACGGAATACAGATATCTTCCGGTTACTTTAAGTATCACTGAACGTTTCCTCACACTCATTTNACTTTTCTCAGACATAATGAAAAAATGCTGGAGAATTTAACACTGAAATTAACACTGCTTAAGAGTTTAAATTTTTTTTGAATGAAATATACTTAAATTGTGACCTCTTTATATAGAAAATGGATTGCCCGGAACTTTTTTATTTATATGTATAACGCCCATATACGCGGCACTATACAGTGTTGAATTATTGGAGGTTGTATAGCCCCTCGTATAAGGGCGCTATACTCTGACATATACAGCTTTATGTATAACGCCCAAGTACAATGTATAGCGCCCTGTACTTGGGCGTTATACATAGTTATGTATTTTTTTTTTCCACTTATTTTCGTTCTTAATATTTTTTTTGTATTATTTTGGTTCCGGACTCGATTTCGAACCGTAGAATATGCTTCACGCTCCTTTGGGGTGCATCCTAGCCTTTCCTGTAGCTTGCATGAACGCGAAATGTTTTGTACAATGGGCTGCCGTTTAAATATTTCTTAGCCCATATAATTGAAAAATACTTATTCCATTTCAATTTATGTGAACCTGTTTGACTGAGCACAAAGTTTAAGAACAAATGAAGACTTTTGGGATTTGTGATCCTAAACAAGTCAAAAAGGCCCCAGAGAATTTGTGTGGTTATAAAAGTTTCTCATTAAGAGTAGAATTCTATGTTTAAGCTAAATTGTTTCCAAATTTAGAAAGAGGTCATTCCTTTTGGAAGTGGCAAAAAGAAAAATAGGTTCACATAAACGGAAACGAAGGGAATCATGGTTCACGGAGTTTCACCTCTAGAATTTTAATCTCTGTGACTGATAACTTTTTAGTTATAAGGGTGAAAAGTGGCTGGGGCATCTTATATTAACAAAGAGTTTATAAAGGAAGCCGAGAGTTTAATTGGAAATTACCTCTTTATCTTCATAAGATATGAATAAGATGTGCGTACATCACTACTCACTTTATAGGATTATACTGTGTTTAATATTGTTGTAATGTAGAAAGGCAAATACATATCGGACACAACTTTTCCATAATGTGATTACGCAAGCAATAGCAGAGACACCCACTGCATCCATTTTACTAGGAGCGTCATCCAATATCGCTTCGCCAAAACGATTCACTCAATATATATATATATATATATATGTAAACATTATATTCTTGAAAAAAAAATATTACTTATATATACAGTATGCCGATATGTAATGAAAATATTAGAAAGTAAAAACATTCCGAAACACGAAATCAAACTTTGTAATGTCACGAGTTGTAACATATTTGTTAGTCTAAATCCGGCTTATATCACGGCCAAAGATTAAGGTTGTCAACCAGTTAATGAGTACATAGAATCTGTTCCTCCAGCTCACTACACGTGTCAAATATGCTGAACGCCAAACAACCAAACTCGTGAATCCTGCCATAGATACACCCTTTGCTTCCTGCACCATATATTGAAAAGATTTAACTTATATACACCCACCGACCAACTGTGTAAAGATCTACTACTTAATTGACGTATTCTGATAGGATATTAATTCTGTCAGTTGCATTCACTTTAGTACTATGTACCATATGACCTTTTTTGTAGGAAACTCTTTAAATTCTGTCCCCAGGGCCTAAAATTTGCCTCTAAAGTAGTTGGATGAATTATTTTAATTTTCAAATTTAGTTTACGAGGGAGGGACAAAAGTTAAGGAGTTGCCTAAGAAAAAAGGCTATTTGTGCAAATGGCCCTAAGACATATATAGAAAGTGAGGAAACCTTGCTCTCTCTAAGGTCAACAAGGGCCTTGTATCTGCCAATAGTAGCCATGCTTCCCAAATGTTTGTAAATAAATGGATTTCCCAAATTCATATTCTTTGCAGGATTGGCATGTCCTCCACCTTCTTTACCCATCCTGTTTATCATACTTGCAAGATATTTTCCCTGCTGCTCTGCTACCTACAGATCAAATACACCAGACAATTAAAGATAATTTATCCTAAAAAGTTGCGACTCGGACACAAGTATATCAATACAATGATAGGATATGCATCATTATATTCCAGACACCTCTTACACTGGCTATGTTATTGATGGGATTGCATCATTGGCACAAATAGCCAAAAACAATGTACTACAAACATATTTGGCCAGCCAAATATACAAAAAAATATATACTTTATGTATAAAAGTCTGTATATTATACAACAACAACAATAATAAACCAGTGTAATCCCACAAGTGGGATATGGGGAGGGTAGTAGGTACGCAGACCTTGCTCATACCTTAAAGGTAGATAGGTTGTTTCCGATAGACCCTCGGCTCACGAAAGACTAAAAAGATATGTATATTATATATTAATATACAAAAAATATACATTTGCCGCCATTGCATCCTTTTAACCTCACCTTCACGGAACAATCAACATTGACAACATCCCATGTCTCCACAAGTACTATTGGATAAACAAATGACACAAAACCTACAATAACTATGTTGCACATCATGAGGAGAATTGAATATTTTGGAATTTTTTTCCACCGGCAACAACAGCTACACTATTTTCTTTACTACAAGCTGCGTATTGAGGTGTAGTAGTAGTTGTTGTTCTATGCTACTATGCCTATCTCAATGTAGAGCAGAGTTTATAGTGAAACTCTGTATGAATAGAATGTCAAAACATTGAATTATCCCTATAACTTACTTGTGCCAAAGCTGGAAGAACTTGTTTGCCTGTACTTTCAAGAAAACCACTGCAGTCACCAATTGAGAAGACATCCTGTACCGATGGGACGCGTAACCATTCATCAATTCCAATCCTGTTAATTCGTGGAGAGTTATTAGCAAAGCTGATGAATAAAACAATACAGACCAAACCAACAAGCCAATGTGTCAATAATCCAGCTATTTTTACTAATGATCACAGTGTGAAAACAAAAAAATATTCTCAACTTACCTCCCTTTAGCTTTTGGTATATCCAGTGAATTCACAAAAGGTGAAGGTCCAACACCAGTAGACCAAACTAACAGACCATATGGAACATCTGTGCCATCACTAAGAATTATCTTCTCAGGTTGCACATCTTGTACGAGGCCTCGTACTAGACGAACTCCTGACTGAAAACTAAGACATTAACAGAAAATAGGATCCACAAATTCAATTTGGATAATATAAAGAAAATAGGCTTACCCCTGCCCTGGAAGGGTAGGGAGGTTGTTTCCGATTGAAGGAATACATGCACTGACACAAATAAATGATACATTTCTCGGATGCTCGGTAGAATGATGCACTTTAAGAATTCTAGGGTAACACTTCTTTACAAATGCATCTCAATTTGACCCTGTGTGTGCGCGCGTTCTATATATCCTTCAACATGTATTATAGCACAGTAACAGAAAATTTACATACCCGTTTAATCAGTATCTCACATACCTTAGTCAACTGTTTGGTTGCATATAGACGTAAACGATCATCAAACGAGGACAATATCTCATTTGCCTGTCAATTAACGACATAGAACTTACTCAAATATAAGCAGAGCTCCTTTCTATCAGATGAGGAAACAATTATAGAAATTGAGACAAGCTTGCCTCAATCAATGTGACACGAATGTAGTCTTTGACATGAGAATATCTTTGATGAACATCCCTTAGGATAAAGTCACTAAGTTCACCACTGAACTCAACTCCTGTTGGTCCACCTCCAACTACAACACAATGTAAGAGTCGACGCTTTTCTTCCTCTGTAACTCCTGTCTCAGCCATGACCAAAAGTTAGAAATGAGTCTATAATATACTTTACATATCACATTGTTCTGGTTTATTTTCACGTATGAACGCTGAATGTCACCCGCTACAGCAGTAAAGTCACAAAACTATGTTTTGTCAGTATAAAATAACTGAACTGAACTATGTCTGATATTCTCAAAAACTACAAATGATAGGAAGGCTCAAATTTCATGACACCAGATTATGACGCCTCAATCCCTACATCAGCGCTTTGTCACTATAAATTCCGCGTTCCTTCAGTAACAGAAGACTCTTTTATTTTCTTATGCGGAATTTCCGGATGACAAAGCCTCATGCGGCAAGTGACATGTCATAAGGGGGAATGAAAATTCGGCTTTCTGGTCATTTGTATTTTTTGAGCAATTCACACATAGTTCAGTTATTTTAATGTGGTAAACGATTAGTTTCTGAGTATATTGTACATAATAGGTGAAGTTCGGTGAACATTCGTGACATTAACTCTACATCGTTCTTAACAAGAACCTCTACAAGAAAATCATACCAGGCACATCAGAAATCATAAGATTTAGAAGCAATTTCCTCCGAATTTCCTGAGCATGGTAAACTTCGCGAAGAAAAGTAGCATGCTCTTTTACACCCTTAATTCCAAATGTCAAAGCTTGTGCTCCAGAGGCAATGACTAACTTGTCATATGAAATATTAAAGTTCCACGGCTCTAAGGTTTCAACTCCTTCTGTCACAGTTTGGCATTGTACCTACAAGTACAGGCGGATTCAGAATTTATATATAACGGGTTCAAAGTTTTGAGTTGATTGAAAATATGGGTTCGAAACTTACATTTTATACTACATTTCAAGAACTTTCACATATATATATGTCTATGATCTAAGTAGAAAAGGTGGGTTCAATTGAAGCCGCTTCTACCAGTATACATCCCCCTCTGTCTACAAGTACCCACAAACTGCTAAAAGAACAACTGGGAACAAATCAAAGTATAAGATTGAACTAAGACTTTAACCTAATTACTCTATTTTGGAGTAGTAAGTAGCTGATCAAGAATGCAACACTTTGCATAAGAATATAGAGTATGATAAACGAACACGATTTTAACTTAATCAAGAACAAAGAACAGTCAATAAACAAAATTTTTGAGTCAAAGCTGCCTAGTTTCTGAAGGGAAGCCTTCGCTTGGTAACATTGTTATCATGTGATTAGGAGGTCACGGGTTCGAGTCGTGGAAATAGTCTCTTGCAAAAATGCAGGGTAAGACTGTGTACGATAAATCCTTGTGGTACGGCCCTTCCCCGGACCCCGCACATAGCGAGAGCTTAGTGCATCAGGCTGCCTTTTTTACTTTCTAGAGTTACAATTTAGAAAATTATGCGAAATAGGGCTAGAAAATACTTGAAGAATGAAATTCAATCTTCTTAATGAACCACAACCAATTTTCTCCACATAATCCAAAATTTCAAATATCTCAATAAATTAAAGTCATGGTCTAAAGAAGGATGAAATGGCACTCCCTTCGCTCCATTCCAAGTTGTATTAGAAGGTTTCTAAATGTTTGACATAATTCCACTTGAAACAAAATTTGGTACAACTTTAAGCATCCAAATTCATCTAAATAATCAAAATTTAAACTACAAGGTAATCTCTTAAAGCTAATTTTTCAACTAGTATTACTTCAATATTATCTTCTTCAATCGCTAATCAGACTCTTAAATTCCATATTCAGAAAATTTAAGAAGACTCGTTCTAATACTTGAGTTCAAGCTTCTATTGCGAAGTAAGACAATGGGTAGCTTACAAACTTAGTAGCTAAGCATACTTGCGTGTTAGAGGTGGTGTGCAGAGACGGAATTTTCATCAAGAGGGTTCAAGTACATCTGCTATATATATGTAAGAAAAAAATTCCATACGGCAAAGGAGGTTTGAATAAACCCCTTCCGCCCCTAGACTTGGAGGGGGTACATTAATTTAAGCTACCAAGTTGAGCCAGTGGCGAAGCCAAGAATTTACGTCCAAACTTGAAAGAAGTGAAAAAAATTTGTATTCAATATATGTTATATACCTCAAAAATTAATATTTTACCTATACACGCAGTGTAGTTTTCCGAAGGGTGGTCAGTTGACCACCCTTTATAACATGTGGCTTCGCGAGTTGAGCAATACCATTAAATATGCCATTTGCACTCTCCGAGGGTGCAATTGTAGGAAGCTCTATTAGAGAACGCAATTTCCCGCCCGATAAAACTAATGATGCCCTATTAGATTTTCATCAGCCGTTAGGTGAAGCAATCCGAACTCTCGACAGAATATAAAAGATAATAGCCTTTTAAACACCTCAATGAACTCATAAATACCATTCTACCAACATATAGCATAAATAGAAGGAGAGCCTTTGAGCAATGGTAAAACTGTCTCCGTGTGACCTATAGGTCATTGGTTCAAGCCGTAATGCTTGCATTATGGTAGCCAGTGGCGGAGGCAGGATCTCCGCGAAGGAGGTTCAAAAAGAAAAAAGTTAAAAAAGATTGTAGCTAGTGGGAATTGAACTTATGACCTTACACAAGTTTTGAACCCCTTAACCACTAAGCTATACATTTGGGATGTGCTAAGGGAATTCAAAACTTAATATATAGAGGAAAAAAATAGATTTTGCCTTACAGGCGAAGGGGGTTCAGGTGAACCCCTTCCACCCCTAAATCCGCTCCTGATGGTAGGCTGTCTACGTCACACCCCTTGGATGCGGCCCTTCCCCGTACCTTGCGTAAATGCGGCATGCACACTTTGATAGCATAAACAGAGGTAGAAAATAACAAGAAAAAAAAAGGAGGAGCAAATTGTCCATACCATATGTTTATCAAAATCAATGCCAGTGCAATTAGCTAGAAAGAAATAAGAAGTTGGCTCTCTAGAAATAGCAGGTTGAATCCTCCCAATATGTTCTGTAACAGACCTAAACTCAAGAGTTCCAACACAAGTAGATGCTAACAATGGAGTGAAAACCATATGATTCCTAGGTGACACACAAACAACATCATAAATGTTTGTGTCAATGTCTTTCATTAGCCTGCAACCAGCCCATCCTGAACCTAGCACCACAATTCTTGGTTTTTCTTCTGTTTTTGTTGGTTCCAATCCAGCATGTTTAGAACCAATATTAGTAGAGTAATCTTTAGTGAATTGTAGAGAAAATTGTGTAAGTGGAGGTGAGGCAAATGGGGTTATTGATTTGGAAGATGGTTGATTCAAAATGGTAGTGGAAATTTTGATGAGATTCTTGAACCAAGGCATAGTATCAGAATATTTTAAAATTTGTATGAAAATCTTGCCAATGAATAATAGTATTTCAGTACTTTCAAAATGTACTAGTTTAGCTATCAGCATTTGTAAATACTCAATTTTATTGTATCCTAGCGTTAAATTTGTTATTACATAATAATAAAATGTGTCACTTTATGTAACGACTGATTTGGTGTGGTCGCATCGTCACCTTGTCTTTTTCTCTCAATCTCACCCTTCATTGTTATTAAATAATTTTATTTTATCATTTATCCTATTTTCTTATATAATAATTTTACTCTGTATCATAATTTTTCTTTATAATATTGCAAGTTTATTCTTCATATTGTTGGTGCGTGATATCATGAAACGATGGCAAACGACACAATCTATCCAAATATTGTATTTATAAAACGATACAATACAATATAATACAATATGATACGATATATCATGAAACGATATATAACAACCATCCAAACAAGTTGTAAGTAACTAAAGGAGTTGTCCATAAAAACATAAATTAATAGCCTGCAAAAATAAGATAAATTAATTAAAATATACTTCAAGTAAAAAAATTCTTACGCTGCAAGTTTATATAAGTTAAATCCATAAATACTACTGAAAAATTGAAACTTATGTATGAGGAGCACTTGAAATGAAATAATAGTAATAGTTTTCATTCATAAACCTTCAACTTTATTAAAACTGAATATTTAAATACAACTTCAAGTTTCAAATATTATTTTTTTCAACCCAAATAAAGACTTTTATTTGGTTGAATCAACAACCAACAAGTTTACAATAAAATTAAAAGCATACTCCCAATATATTCATAAATCTTTATACTATTTTTTTGATTTTGTATGATACTTTTGTTTTTCGAGATTCAAACTTTTTAATTTTGATCGTTTATTTTAATATAGAACTTTTAAGTAAGTCACAATAAAAGTGCTTAAATAAAATATTTTAAAGTACTGTAAATCATAATAATTAAAGATTTAAAATAGTTAAAGAATTAATTTGTTTGACCCTTAAAACATGAACATCATTACATAAATTGGGAGGAAGGGGGTAATATTTTGTGATTTTGAAATTCCATTACTTAAATTTTGTACAAAGTAAATTCTATAATGGATAGAGAATAGGTGGCTAAGTTCAGTCAGCATATATACCGCAGATGGAGGATCAGGTGGGCCCCAACTTTTTAGATAAGGAGTACCCTTGTGCAAAAGGTGTGGTACCTTTCTGAATTGAATTTACTCTAAATAATAAGAACTAAGGAAACATTCAGCATATTTGGTATAGAAAATGCAGAAAAAGCGGAGGCGAAGTTATGATTTGAAGATTATGGGGTCAAACTCTAAATTACTAAGTTTTAAATTAATAATTTGTATATATTTAATTTATAAATGCATAATTTGTATCAAAACTATTTCAGCCTAACTCGTAGCTTCTACTCTTCCTCTGTTCCTGCTTCCATGATTGAACAAGACGCCCAAAGAATAAATAAGCCCTGAAAAGAAATGATAGCGGAAGATTGAATCCCAGAAAATTAAGAGCCCATTTTTTGATGACCCGTAGAGTAATGGGAAAATGATACTGTATAACCGCTCACAGAATAATAGCCATAATAATGTGTTTATATATATATATATATTAAATTTTATATTTTTTTGTTACCCAACATAAATAATTTCCTACACGGGCTAAAAGTAATAATAAATGGGGGAATGACACAGTTACCCACACAAATAAAATTATTTACCCTTGTTTATCCATTTGTTTTCTTACCCATCAAACTAATTACATCTCCTACCCATAGTAATTTTGGTGGGAAAATTTCTCTTTTTTCCCTAATTCTTTTTTATTTCTATGTTTCTTTTCTTCCTTTTTCCGTCTTTTCTTTCTTTTATCCTTTTCTTTTTTCTCGTTTTCTTCTTTTTTTTTCTTTTTTTCTTTTCTAATTTCATTTAACTTGTTTTTTATATTCTTTTTCTCTTCATAATCCAATTTCATTTATTATTTTCACTATTTTTTATTATCCTTTTTTATACAATAAGAAAATATAACTGATGTAGTAAATATTTGTTCACCTTTTTTTAATATAACTAGTATAATATACCTTTTATTTTTTTCTTTCTCATTTTTAAAATTCAATTATTAAACTGAAATAATATCAGTTGTCACTCGATCTAATTCACTGAATATCACACTGACTACTAATGAGCATCATAAATTACATAACTAGATTCTAAGAATCAACACGTGATTGCCATTTAAAATTTGATCTCCTTCCCTACAAATATCAGTACACACTCTACCATTAACAGTAATACAACCAGTTATAGAGCAAGAAAATATAATCTACAACAACCAAATCTCCCTATATACTAATTAGAATAAAAATGATAATAAAATATTGAAAAATGCAATAAAAGTATAAGTAGCAAAAAAGACTTCTAGTGCCATGTGATACCAATATGGTATATATGTATACCAACAGAGCATATGATTTCTCTAGAATATTGCTACAACTATCTGCGACTATACTATTGTACCAAACATTAAAGGACGCAATAAAATTATGAGAAAATTGCATGCTCGTATTGCAAGCTAAATATTCGCCAAACAACATGCTCATTATGTTTACTAACATCAGTATATAGTTGTATGGGGTCGTTCCAACAAATGCCTATAACTATAAAAATTATTACATAATACACATAATTTACGTCCATCGGCACACAAGAATTCCAGCACTGCGAATCATGTTCATATAAATAATTTCATTATAGAATTCACTTAAAATGCAGCTAAAACAACCAAAACAATGTTCAAACTACCATATGATACCAATATGGCATATAACTATACCAACATGGTATACAGTTTTTCTGGTTAATTCCCGGAAACTATATGGCTATATTACTATTACATAACACACATGTATAAAGAGAAAAATAAAAAAATAGTGTACCACATATTAATATAATAAAGTATTTCAAGAGGATATAGTGTTGATTGATGAGACGCGAGGCGGTGTTAACGAAAGGTTGGAGGTTTGGAGACGGACCCTTGAGTCTAAAGGTTCCAAGCTGAGCAGGACTAAGACTGAATACGTGGAGTTCAAGTTCAGCAGCGTGCTGGTGAAGCAGACGTGGACGTAAGGCTTGACTCACAAGTCATCCCCAGGAAAGGGAGCTTCAAGTACCTGGGGTCGATTATTCAGGGGGGTGGGGAAATTGACGAGGATGTCACACACCGTGTAGGAGTGGGGTGGATGAAATGGAGGCTAGCGTCTGGTGTTCTGTGTTACAGGAAGGTGCCTCCGGGACTTAAAGGAAAGTTCTATAGAACGGTGGTTAGGCCGACCATGTTGTATGGTGCAGAGTGCTGGCCAGTGAAGAAGTCTCATATCCAGAAGATGAAAGTTGCAGAGCTGAGGATGCTTAGATGGATGTGCGGACACACTAAGCTAGATAAGATTAAGAATGACGATATTCGGGTGAAGATGGGCGTGGCTCCCATGGAAGACAAGATGCGGGAAGCTAGACTTAGATGGTTCGGACACGTGAAGAGGATGAGTCTGGATGCACCGGTGAGGAGGTGTGAACGGCTGGCCTTGATAGGTATGAGGAGAGGTAGAGGGCGGCCTAAGAAGTATTGGGGGGGGGGGGGGGGAA
>ML275684.1:11182-74280 GCA_005239495.1 Nicotiana undulata
GGGGGGGGGGGGGTGATCAGGCAGGACATGGTGCGGATGCAGATTTTCGAGAACATGGCCCTTGATAGAAAATTGTGGAGGTCGAGCACTAGGATTGCAGGTTAGGAGATAGGAGGCTAGGATGTTAGTGTCTTGTTTTAGGCTGCTAGGGGCTCTAGTTGTGTCCTTAATACGTCATTAGGGTCGAATGTTAGGTTATAGTATGTTTAGCGGCCCTTTGTGTACATATTATTCTCTTGCATATGTAGTATTGTGCATGTGTTGATGCTTAGTGTTACTACTTTTCTCTCTATTTTCTGGTTATTGCGTTGATGGTGTTATCTGTCTGGATTCCTTTGCTGCTACTGACATTGTCCCTTTCCTTCTTGTGCCGAGGGTCTACCGGAAACAACCTCTCTACTCTCCCGGAGTAGGGGTAAGGTTTGCGTACTCACTACCCTCCCTAGACCCCACATGTGGGATCTCACTGGGTTGTTGTAGTTGTTGTAAAATATTTCAAGATATTGTACTATATTACTATTATTAAAAGAAAATCAAATGTTGTACCAATTAAATGCAACTAATACAACCAAAAAATGATTCAACTAGCATATGATAACCATATAGTATATAGCTATACTAATAGGGTATATAGTTGGAATGAATTGTATACCAAAATGGTATATTTGTATACTATTTGGGTATACAATACAAATTCGTTTTCTTCTCTGGTTCAACTATATTTCAACCCAAATTTCACTAACTCTACTACAAAATCTCCATCAAATTGTCCAAAGCTTTAAAGACAACCTCTAATCAACATTTCAAACAAACTCCAAGCAAATCATATCAGAACAACTACAAACTCAACAAACTCCAAGTTTCAAAGTCCTTCAATAATGAATTTGATTTTTTCTAATAATAGATCTCCAAATATCAACTTTACCCAAATCTTCCAAACAACTCTCTAAACAAACCTCAATTAAAATTGTATAAAATATTAACAAATTCTCGAATACCCATTTGTGCTCTTCAAATTTTCTCAAACCCCAATAACATTGTTTTGAGCTCTCTTCTTTTATGTCTTCTTAAATCAATATGTAACTTTAGCTTTTGAATTTTCAGATTACAACTTTTAGATTTATTCAGATAATAAATTAATTAATCCAAAAAATTATACTGTATCAAATAACAGTAACGAAGAAAAGGAGAAGTTGATAAAATAAGTGACTTTTAGAGTAATGTAAGAAATATAGAGGAACAAAGTTCCATCTAACTTAATCATGCTAACCCGAGTTAAATTAGTAGAATTTCCTTTCTCATGTGACATCTTTAGCACTTTGACAAATAGTTTGAAGTTCAGATTAGGATGAACGAATTCATAGGTTTCATAGATTGTCGGGTAATTATTTTTAGGAAAATGAGTATAAATAAAAATAACTTTACAATGGGTAGGAAACCAATAATAATTTTGATTTTGTTGGGTATTTAGCACAGTTATTTGAGATGTTTTGACATTCAAAAGGACGGAAGCCCCAAAAAATAAAGAGGTCCATTCTGAAAAACTGAAGAATGAAGGCCTGGTTTAAAGAGTCTTCAAGTAAGACGCAGCCACTTCATTCAAAACTCCCTTGGATTACACAAAAGATAAAACGGATTTTTTTCATTCCAATATATTATTTGAAATTTATTATGAAAAATATTCATATTTTGGTATTTATTTGACCTAAATATATTTTAATTACAAAATATATACGATTCATCTTAAAAGGTTTTCAAATTCATTATTTGTGTCTTCAATCGAGCGATTTAGTTGCATCTTTTTCCTTTTCTCTCTGCTCTCCCCCTCTTCTCTTCGGATTGAACTTATATTTAGGGATTTAGAGAATCTAATCCCTCAGATCTCACGGTGGTAACGGCCGGCTTGATGTTTTTGAGGTGGATTGGTGGGCGTGATGCAGCGGAGAACCAAAATTTTTAACAAGGCGATCAAAAAATTCAAATGTGCAGCGAAAAACAAACAAGTATTTTTTATTGCTACATCTCTTATATAAAGGAAATTCAAAAATTTATGACTAAAGAAACAGAGGTTTTAGCCTTATTTGAGCAAGTAGGATTCAATTGAATCCTCTTACTGGACTGCAACTGCATGATTGATGACCGATAATAGTGATTGTGCAGTAGCGAACGCAAGTGAAACTTGTGCACGGTGTTAGTGGCGAGTTGATACTTGATATAGAATTTGTTCGCAAAAGAGGCGGTGAATTAAGATCTACGATTTTCAGTAAATTGGTACCTTTATTCAGATCTAGACGCATCTATTTTGTATCTGATTTATACATACTAAAAATAAATTTCATACAATTAATTATATATTATACAACCTATCTATAATTTTTATATAGTATTTCTAACCAGTTATATACAACTACAATATCATACCACTTAAATATAATTTTTATACAATATGTCTTTTGTATATTTCGTATATGATTTATATATCGTAAAAATAAATTTCATACAACTAATTATATATTATACAACTTTCATACATTATTTCTACTCAGTTATGTTGTCACGACCCAAAATCCATTAAATGCCGTGATGGCACCGGACACCACTGTCAGGCAAGCCAACACCAAGAAGTTAATTAAATTCTCATTTTTGGTATTTTTGAAATTATTTATTTCCTTACATTAAACAATAAATAATGAACTTCACCGAGTAATTAATAATGTCTTTAACAAATTTTCAATACTAACTAATCTCATATACATCCCAAACCCGGTATCACAAGTGCATGAGCAATTTCTAGGAAATACAATGTAATACAATAACTGTCTGGAACAGATTGGACAGAAAATAAAATACAATACTCTGAAGGAGACTCTACTGGTTGCGGGTCGTCTTGGGAGATGCAGCTCACCTAAGTCTCTTTATCAACCATGCCGTTGTGCCCAACGAAGCCACTAGACATACATGTGCTTGTGCAACAAAAATGCACAACAAGTGTAGTATGAGTACGAAAACAACGTGTACCCAGTAAGTATCCAGGCTAACCTAGAAGAAGTAGTGACGAGAGGTCGACTTCGACACTTACTAGTGATCCAATAATGTAATACCAATAATGTGAAACATCATGGATTTTATAAGGCGATTGTAAACTCAATAATCATGAAGCATGTAAACATTTCTTTTGTTAATAAAAATTTTCAAACTTATTTTCATCTTTTTAACAATTTACATCCCCGACCAATGAGGCCACATCAATTCAATAATACCAAATACTATCAAGCAAGTCATGCGCAAATCATGTTGAGGTCGTACGACCCTATCCGACATAATATTTAAATTGTGCAATGCCAGGGGATCGAATGACGCGAACCATAAATGCATTTATTTAATCTGCCGAGGCGTTCGGCCCGTTCCGCAAAAGGAAAACACATTCAAACAGTCAATCAAGAGTTCATCAAGGATCAATTTTCCAAGGAAATGTCAATCTTCTTTTAATGGTCAAGAAAATGAAGTTTAACCTTTTAGAAATTCATTTACAAGTTCGATACGATTTAAGCAGTTTAAACTGACAATAAGGTTACAAATATCGCAAGTATAGCATGCTTTTGGGTCCTAGTCTACCCGAACTTAAGCATAATAGTAGCTATGCACATATTCTCGTCACCTCATGCGTACGTATCCTACACAAATAGAAGCACATATCAAATTATTTCACATATGGTGTTAATTCACTCTTACAAGGTTAGAAATGAGACATACATCGTTCCGAAATTCCATAACCGGCCTCCAAGCCCTTCTGTTGACTCAAATCGATGCACAACGCTCCAAAACTAGCCAATAATTATGCAAACTCATTAATTTATGCTCAATTACTCATTATAATCCCATTTATAACAATTTCTAACCCCGATCGAAAAGTCGATAAAATCACCCTCGAGCCCACGTACCCGGATTTCGAAATTTTTCGAAGATAAAGATTACCCATAACATTACGAACTCAAATATATATTTTATTCTCAATTCCATGTCCAATTTCGTAGTCAAAATCTAAAAATACCAATTTCTAGGTCTTCTACCAAAACCCACAATTTCCACTAGTTTCCATGTTCAAATCCATATAAACTCATGTATTTAACTCAAAATTGTGAAGAAAGCACTTACCCCATTACGATTGATGAATATGGAACTCCAATGTGCTCCAATATCGGCTCCCATGGGCGAAATGAAATGAGATACAGCCAAACCCTCATTTTAAAGAAGACACTGCCCAACCCCGATTTTCGCACCTACAGTCACTTGACCGCTTCTGTGGTTCCGCAGGTTGTTGATACCCAATTTTGCCCACATATATTTTTTAAAATACATATATACTTTCAAAATAGTGCATGAGCATCATCAAGTATTTTTTCATAATTTTCTATAATTTTTAAAGGGCTTTAATCAATTTATTCCTACTTTCTTATATAAATAATTATTAATTGCATTTCAAATAATTTTTATAACGATTTATTATTTAATTTTTATCATTTATATCCGTATTAAGCTTTAAACATTTTTTGATGTATTTATTATAATTATATTTGCATCTTGAGGCTAAAATTGCATACTTTGCAATAATAGCCACATATATGCATAATTACCTTATTTACACAGAAAATAACTTTTTATATTTTTATAATGTTAAGCAATTTTTTTAAAACTATTTTCATGCACAAATAATATTTTTTATTATTTATTAATTATTTTTACAAATTATTTACTGATTTAATTGGGCATTTAAAATCTAGCCCTTTTTATTAATTAATTTCGGACTTAACCCATTACCCTAGCCAATACCCTAATACCCATTAACCCATACTCATAGCCGTCCAAATTAACCCGCCTAAGTTTTAATCCCAGGCCGTTGATCTTCACCACGCCCCTTTAAACTAATCTACCCATCTAACCTTAACCCATTTCCACCAAACTGCCGCCTCTATACTCTCTCATCTTCCTCCCCCTTCTCTTCTGACACCCTAGCGCCGCAATCCCTATTTCCCCTTTGATTCTGACTTAGAGATAGAATCAATCGTTGATTCCTTTACCATATTGGTCATATCTTCTTACCGGCTACCTATTTTTGGTGTTACCTAATTTTCTCGCCTCAAAGGGAAAGTAGATCCTGTAGAGATCGAACCAGGGCTGGTTCAAATCTCTAACCTACTGTTGTTTCCGTATTTGTTCAACAACTATTCTGTGTAAGTACGAATGTTTTTCGTATCTCTCACTGATTCATACCTAACATAAAGTTAGGGTTTTCAGATCTTTGATTCGAACCGGATTTGCTTTAAACTTTAGTTTGTTTTAATGTTACTTTCGTCTATATTCACTTTGGTAATCATAAATCTGCCTATTTTTCGTTAAATCTTTTACTTACCCAAATTAGGGTTTCAAACTTTCTTTAATCGAATCAGATTTGGGTCAATCCTATGTTTCTCTTTAATAACTCCATGTTTATGTTCTTTTTATTAAAACACACGATTCTTCGCGTTTATTTCTCTATAAATTTTTGTTTACTGAAAATTAGGGTTTTTAGATCTTAATTGAATCAAATATAGTTCAATTCTGTTTGTCTTTTGAATAAAACTCTTATCTATGTTCATTACGTGATTATTGTGCTGATTTTATGGATTATCCCAAATTAGGGTTTCGGATCTGCTTTGATTGAGTTAAAATTTGTTCGATTATGGTTTTTCTTTTGAATATTCTCCTATGTACCTTATTTTACTGCCGATTTTTTGGTTTACTGAAAATTAGGGTTTTTGAAATCTTTTCCTTTTACTCTTTCCTTTCTCGTATAGTACTGATTTTTCCTTATTCTGTTCACCCTACTCTGTTCTCATTATTTTTTTACCTTATTTTTCATGGCATCTGACTGTTGATTGATTCTATATGATACTTACCTTATTCTAAGTAGTACTTGCCTGATTACTCGTTAATTGACTGAACTCTGACTTCAATTGATTCTTGATTTATTTTCTTTCCTTATTTTTGTATGTTATTTTATTCCCTTATTTGTTTTCCCGATTGAATACTATTTAAACCCTTCCCCCTCTCCCCTTTAGACAAGACTCGAACTCTCATACTCTCACTAAAAACTTAGTTCTTTTACTCTGATTCTGTGCTCATTGTTTCTGGTCTTGGCCGGTTGAAAGCCAAGGCCAAGTGATTCTGGAACTTAATTGATGTGGTATATTTACTTGCTTTCTTGCTTAACTAGTAAGCCTTAATCTCTTGTCGTTTCATTCTCCATGCTTTCATAACATGTGTTGCTCTACCAATATGTTTAAATTCCAAATATGATTCTGCCTTCATGCTTCTATGATTTGTCTAATCCTATAGTTAATACTATTAATTTAAAATTAGTTATAATATGAATCCTCCTACAAGCTAGTTCGACTTGTCTCATGCACTGTTTGCTAATCCTACATCTGTTATGAGCCTTGCATTCGTAGGATACTACAAGCATGTAATTAGTTAATCTCTCCTAATTTGTTATTTAACTCATGTGCCCTATCTGCTAACATGTCATGTGATGATCTGACTGTTTTGCCTAAGTTATTTATGTGATTAAACAATGATTGTCTAAATGTCAGCATGCTTGCTTAGTGTAATTAGGTCTCTTCTGAATTAAGTTGTTTGAAACTATGTACTTTAAAACTTTGGTGTTTTCTGAATGCAATTCTGTGTTCTAAACCTTGTTTCTTCTAAAATCAACCTGTTTTGAAATCTGCCCTACTTCCTTTTATATGATGACTTTAAAACCTCCACTCTTAGTCCCTTAAGTCCTCAACCACCCCAGTGTGAGCACTGCTCGGGGTCCATATGAGACTCCTGTGAACTCTGACACACTGGGAATTGGTTCCCAAATCTCTCTGAATCCTCTTTTGAATGTGTGGTTCTGGTGTGAGCATTTTCCTAGGTCCCTAAGGCCCTTGGGAACTTTGACACATCAAATACCTGGTTCTAATGTGCTATGGGCGACTCACTGTGCTGTGCCTCAAAGTTGGTATGTTTGGAAGGCCTGGTTCCCAGGTTTATTTGGGCCTAATGAAGGCTCCCTATAGTGTCTCATTACTGTTATGTAATTCATTTGCTATTCTGGTCTGTAATAACTTTGTAATAAACTAGGGATATTTAGTAAAGCTGGGGGTTTTCTTATTTCTTTTTGTTGAACTGGGTAGAAATCCTGCCTATAGGGTTTCAGCTATTAATTCTGTTCATTTGGTAAAAAATGTATGAGTTCTCTATCATGCTTAGAAATCCTGTCTATATGATCTCCGTTGATGGTATTAATTCCGAGTTCTACATTTGCATATTAGAAATCCTGCCTATAGGGTTGTTAAAATTGCATATTAGAAACCCTGCCTATAGGACGCATTAACTCGTTCATTAAACATGCATTAGAAATCATGCCTATAGGCCGCATTAACATGTTCAATAAATATGCATTAGAAATCATGCCTATAGGATCTCAATGGCTGTCCCATGTGTAATCTGGCAATGTGTACAATTTATGCCCGTCTTACTGCTCACCAGATATCATGCCTATAGGATTAAATTAATTCAATAATAGATACCATGCCTATAGGACTAAAACCAGTTTCAAACCTAGAAATCATGCCTATAGGACTTAAGTCAGTGCAGTAGTTAGAAATCATGCCTATAGGATCAGAAAGGGAAATAAAACATGTCTCTATAAGATAAAATCAGTGCTACACTTAGAAATTATGTCTACAGGTCTGTAATCGTCAAACTTGTAGAAATCATGTCTATAGGGTTACATTAATTGGTTCTGAATACAATCGTCACTGTCAATCACTTAGGCGATCTACCTGTAGGACTTAATAGTAATTCTGGGTTTATATTTGTGATGTATTACTGCCTGAAGTGCCCAGATTATACTGAACAAAATCAGTAGGCAAACAAATAGGTCTTAACACTCGCCTTAATAAAACTGCCTTTGCATCTTTTTCTCACATAGATATCCTGTCTATAGGACTTTAAGGTTAATAAAGTTTGCTGAATCAATTGCGTGTCTTTGTTGTTTATGTGTGGAGGTCAATATGAGCCCATGTTTGCATTTTTATCTGAAAGTCCTAATTGTTTTTGCTTGTCGCCTAGACTTTTGCATTTTTGAGCAACATAGGTTGAGTCTAGAACTATCCCAAATAGAGGTCCTAATACCTCCAGGGCCATAGGTAAGGGATGGGTAGTGCACGCATAGGAAACACACTAGAATCGACTAGAGCGCTTTAGGTAACAACTTAAAGATAGTAATTGGGTAGAAGGAGATGATAGTCAGTGTGCTAAATACTATGAGTAGCACCCCGACTTGAGGGAGCTACAAAGTATCGCACGGGGTGATCCGATAGGCTAAAAACTTAGGACCCCCCTATTCCTGTTTTAAAATAAATCGAGTCTTTTATTTGTCCAAATTGCTTTCTTCCTTTTATACTAATTCGCTTAATTTAAGTTCGGTCGGGACCCACCATTGTGGACCTCGAGAGGTGCCTAACACCTTCCCCTCAAGGTAACTTGAGCCTTTACCCGATCTCTGGTGATGAAAACTGGTTATATGAGTTATATGTTCTAGGTCCCCTAAAGCACCTTAATCCATTAGGTGGCGACTCTCTCAATTCCAATTCCTTACCCTCTAAAAAAGGAGTTGTCCCAAAAATGTCGAAACCCCATTTCGTGAGAAAAAGGGGGCGTGACACAGGTGCGGCCCAACTACCGCTTCTGCGAGTCCATTACCGCCCCTGCGGGCTCGCACCTGCGACCCTCTTCACGCAGGTGCGATCACACCAGATGCTTAGCTGCTTCAACCCTTCCTCAAATTCCATTTTGGATTCGTTAACCACCCGGAATCCACCCGAGGCCCCCGGGGCCCTGTCCAATCACACCAACCAGTTCCAAAACATAATGCGGACCTGCTCGAGGCCTCAAATCACATTAAACAACGCTAATACCACGAATTGCACTCCAATTCAAGCTTTATGATCTTTAGAACTTCAAACTTCCTCATTCGATGCCAAAACCTATCAAATCACGCCTGATTGACCTCAAATTTTGCACACAAGTCACATTTGACATTAAGGACCTACTCTAACTTGTAGAATTGGATTCCGAACTCGATATCAAGAAGTCCACTTCCAGTCCAACTTCTCAAAAACCTTCAAATTTCTAACTTTAACGACTCCGAAATGACCTACGAACCTCCAAATCCACATCCGGACGGACTCCCAATACCAGAATCACCATACGGAGCTATTCCCAGACTCAAATTCCCAAACAGACATCGATAACATTGAAATGAACTTCAACCCAAAATTTTGAAATTCTTCCAAATGCCAACTTCCACAATAGACGCCAAAACGCTCCCTGGTCTTCCAAAACCCGATCCGAACATACGACCAGGTCCGAAATCATCATACGAACCTGCTGGAACCTTCAAATTTCGATTCCGAGGCCGTTTACTCAAAAATCCAACCTTAGTCGATTCTTCCAAATTAAATCTTCCGAAACGAGAATTCTCTTTACAAATCAACTCCAAAACTCCCGGAATTCAATTCCGACCATGCGTACAAGTCGTAATACCTGAAGTGAAGCTTCTCACGGCCTTAAACTACCGAAGAACGCGCTAGAGCTCAAAACGACCGATCGGGTCATTACATTCTCTCCCACTTAAATATACGTTCGTCCTCGAACATGCTAAAGAATGCGTTGGAGATGTATGAAATCCCCGGTTAACACCTCGTGCACCTACCCGTGCTACCACCACTCAGTTGAGCACATTAGCTCGAGCAAATCTGAAGATATTCTCTCCTATTCTAACAAATAAGCTTAGAGCCCACTCCCAACATCTGGAATTCTCTACCAGGCCTGCTTCCAACATACGAACACCGTATCAATCACTACAATGCACCGATACATGATTTCATACTTTTGCTGAATTCACACTATGCACTGCATAACGCACATGACCATAACAACATTATCTAATAACAATAGCCGAAATTCCACGAATCTGATGCTCCCAATGCACCTCATGACATATATAAATCCTGTTCTAACCCATTAATATATGCTCAATTACTCATTATAATCCAATTTTGTAACAATTTCTAACCCTGATTAAAATCACTCTCGGGCCCACGTGCCTGGATTCCAAAAAATTTCGAAGATAAAGATTACTTATAACATTACAAACTCAAATATATATTTTATTCCCAATTTCATGTCCAATTTCATGTCCAATTTCGTGGTAAAAATCCAAAAATACCAATTTCTTGGTCTTCTACCAAAAATCCACAATTTCCACTAATTTCCATATTCAAATCCATATATACTCATGTATTTAACTCAAAATTGTGAAGAAAGCACTTACCACATTACGATTGATGAAGATGGCACTCCAATGTGCTCCAAAATAGGCTTTCGTGGGCGAATTGATATGAGATAAAGCCAAACCCTCGTTTTAAAGAAGACACTGCCCAACCCCGATTTTCGTGCATGCGATCACTTGACCGCTTCTACGGTTACGCAGGTGAGGCCCAACTACCGCTTCTGCGGTCTTCCACTAGACCCCTCAACTCTGCATCTGCGTCCCCCATTCGCTTCTGCGCCTCCGCTTCTGCAGTTCCCCATGCGCAGGTGCGATCCCACTTCTGCGGATCTCGACCGCATCTGCGGTCCACGCCTCCCCTAGCCCGCTTTTGCGAGTCCATTCCAGCTCCTGCGGGCTCGCACCTGCGGCCCTCTTCACGCAGGTGCGGTCACACCAGACACTCAGTTGCTTCAGCCCTTCCTCAAATTCCATTTTCGATCCGTTAACCACTCGAAATCCACCCGAGTCCCCCGGTACCCTGTCCAATCACACCAACCAGTTCTAAAACATAATGCGTACCTGCTCGAGGCCTCAAATCACATTAAACAACGCTAATACCACGAATCGCACTCCAATTCAAGCTTTATGATCTTTAGAACTTCAAACTTCCTCATTCGATGCCGAAACCTATCAAATCACGCCCGATTGACCTCAAAATTTGCACACAAGTCACATTTGACATTAAGGACCTACTCTAACTTGTAGAATTGGATTCCGAACTCGATATCAAGAAGTCCACTTCCAGTCCAACTTCTCAAAAACCTTCAAATTTCTAACTTTTGACAAACGACTCCGAAATGACCTACGAACCTCCAAATTCAAATCCACATCCGGGCGCACTCCCAATACCAAAATGACCATACAGAGCTATTCCTAGACTCGGAATGCCAAACAGACATCGATAACATTGAAATGCACTTCAACCCAAATTTATGAATTTCTTCCAAAATGCCAACTTCTACAATAGACGCCGAAAAGCTCCCGGGTCATCCAAAACCCGATCCGAACATACGTCCAAGTCCGAAATTATCATACGAACCTGCTGGAACCTTCAAATCTCGATTCCGATGTCGTTTACTCAAAAATCTAACCTTAGTCGGTTCTTCCAACTTAAAGCTTCCGAAACGAGAATTCTCTTTACAAATCAACTGCAAAACTCCCAGAATTCAATTCCGACCATGCGTACAAGTCGTAATACCTGAATGAAGCTACTCATGGCCTCAAACCGCCGAAGAATGCGCTAGAGCTCAAAACGACTTGTCGGGTCGTTACATATATACAATTACAATATCATACAACTTGAACACAATTTTTATACAATGTTGTTCAACTTTCATACAATATTTAAATAAAAAAAAATATAAACTACAGAATATAATTTTTCTACAATTTTACTACAACTTTACTATAATTTCGTAAGTATAATGTATGTCATGTCGTCTTCTTCTTCTTCTTCTTCTTCTTCTTCTTCTTCTTCTTCTTCTTCTTCTTCTTCTTCGAGTTTCAATCCGCAATTCAACCAAAATCAAGTCTAATCTTCATCAAAGCACTCTCAAAATTGAGATATAAACTTCAAACAATATTCCCAATTGTTTGCGACAACACCCAATCCAAACAATAATGGTTTTTGAAAACCCAGATTCGAATTCAAAGCTTCAAAGCTTTTTATTGGCTGTCAATGGTGAGGAGTCAAACACCTTCAAAATTTATTGATTGTCAATTTCAATTTAAACACCAATTGTGCAACATTACTGGAATTTGAACACCAACTGTGCAAAACCTTCAACTCCGCATTACTGAAATTTCAATAAGCATGGAATTTCAAATGGGAATCGAATCATATTGGACCGCGTAAACCAATGTTTTCATAGCAGTAGTTTCTGTTTTGGTCTACATTATAGTATATTTTTCACGGACAGAAATCAAACGATCCAGGTAAAAATCACAAGCCTGAGTTGTTCGTCATGTCGAAATATAAAATCATAAGTCACTAGTGCTTCTATAATATCACTTATGGTTTACTCAAGGAAAATAAGAGTTTTTTGAAAAATTAAGGGTGAACCTAATTTCTAATATAAAGTGATACTTATTTAACTCCTAAAGTGTATATAATTAGTAAATTTGTATATAAGATGTAATTAAATTGAAACTTGAGTAGGGAGGGTAATAAAACTTCAAATAGTATATAAAAATATAAAAATTCCAAAGATAACAAGATAACTGTCGGTTGGATTCACTGTTTATTTTTCTAGCCGTATACATATATTATATATTAATTATACATAATCATACATATATTATATATCTGTCGACTATTTTAAATTTAAGTGATTGGGCAGACTATTTAGGTTAAGCCTTTCACCCTAAGAGACTTGGATTAGCCATCACTTTGTGTACAAACAGGTTTAAAGAAATATGCACCCCCCCCACCCCCACCCCCTCCAAAAAAAAAAAAAATTGAAAAAATCCACTTGTGCTTTTACTTTCCCCCCTCCCATTCCTGTTAGAGATGCATAGAACAGGGATGTTTTGTATCCTTATCTGCTTGAACCTTGTGGACAGTGGCAGAGTCTAATGTGCTATCGTAAATAGGATTCAATTGAACTCATAACTTTTGATGTAGAATATAATTTTATATATAAGATTTATCTAAAATTAATATAAATAGCAGATAAGAACTCGTAACTTTAAAAATATAATGAGTTCAATGCTAAAAAACTTATAAGTTGAACTACATAGAATTTAAATCATGGATTCGCCTTTGAACAGTAATCAAGCCAAGAATACTGGAAACTTTTTAATAAAATTCCACACATGAGATCGAGACCTACAACCTAAAGCAATTTTGAGTCAACCTTGTCATAACAATAGAACCTTCGTTTATATAAAGATATTCAACTAGTTGTATATATGCATAATTAATCTATCATTTATATGCTCAATATAATTTTTTGACGTCAGAAATTTAGTATTTAAAGCTCTGTAAATCATGTGGCTCTGCCCCTGCGTGCGAACACGGACAAAGGTAGAGTATCACCTATGTGTTCGGACGAATTCAATAGTTTTTGTTTCGATCTTGTAATCCTATTAGAAAATCCATTAAATATGCATAGATATTAGTTCGAAATAAATTCAGAATCATAAAATTTAAATCTTGACTCCGCCCGTATACGTGAATAATTGAGAGCAAGGAATAATGCCATGTGAGACAGCTACAGTTGAAGAGGAACTTACATATGAAACAGAACAGAGAAAGAAAGAGATATGCAATTTGCAAATCCCAATTGACTATCAAGACAGCCTCATTCCTTTTCTAGTTTTGCTGGCAACTAACACTGCTTTCTGCTGATTTGACCACTAATTTAATAATAAATCCCACTCTCATTCATGTCATTTTCTTAATTAACTCCAAATAATAATGGGTTTCTATTAATTATAAACACATTATATAAATTTCCCAATTTTAACTGGGGTATGAAAACAAAAACATCACTATCTCCACAACCTGAGTATTTAGTTATTGCTACATTGAGTTGCCTTTTTGGAAGAAGCTATATGTATCCATAATCCTTGTAGTGTTAAATTATGTTGCGCAGACTTTGTAAAATATTGTTGCACTCGTGTTGGATTCTCCAAAAATATATTATTTTTAGAATATCTGACACGCACCCGCTCACATTTTACAAGAGTCCGAGCAACATAGGTGTTAAGTACTCCTATTTGGTAGGTATATATCTTGTCGTCGCTTTTTATGTTCTATTTATGTGGCATTCTTTTCGTTTTAGTTTATTAAAAAACTAACACATTTTTATATTTTAAAATAATATGTATTGTCATAGCAACAAAAATGTCATAGGATATTAAGATCACAAGTTTTAAAAGTTTTTCTTTCTTTTTAAAATTTTGTATACAACAACATGGTCACATTACAATTATTCTAACAGATCTTAAAAACTGAAGAAAGTCGCAAACATCTCAATCAAAAGGGACAAAAGACTACAAATTTTACAAGTTAAAACTGCAATATGCATACAAAAATACAGATATGGGTCATTATGCCACTGTGCAAAACAAGAGATCCTCCTGTGTCTAGCATTTTCTGTCTTTACTAGCAGCCCTTCTATTTTCAAAAGTATTTAAGTAATATACACAGTATTATCGATCATTTTTACCTGTTATAGTAGCAAATACAGTCAAACGTCTCTAACAACATCCTTATATAATAGTCATTCATTATAAAAGTCGAGTTTTTCTCGGAACCGAATATTATATTATGTTATGATATATGTCTTTTAGTAACAACATTTCACTATAGCAGAACAAACGAGGCTGTAATAAAGAGGTTTGACTGTATTTGTTATATTTATATCTTTTGAGTGAGTGATGGTATAAAAAGTTATTTAAACTGACGGTATATATTAGCTCTAGTTTTCTTCTTTTCTTCTCGACCCTAGCTCCTTCAATCCTTTCTGCTCCAAGACATTCCAATAATTGAGTATTTACTAAGGATTAAGGGGTCCATTAACTATGAATAATAAATGTGTTTTTTTTTATTGGACATGCTTTAGTTATGTCTTAAAATTGCAAGTAAAACTATATTTTACCTCTACTATTTATAAAAGTCCTATGCTTTTCAGAAGTCTTAGATATAATAGAAATTTTATGGCAATAAAAGATATCGAGAATTTTTTGTACCTTTTTATTATTATATTTATTTTGGTCTGAGTTGATAAATTTGAATGAAAAAATATGGTCAGTGAAAGTTTATATAGCCGACCTCAACTTGTATAGGACTGATAAATAGTTATTATCATAAAACTTAACATTTTATGTTTTATCATAAATATGTATCGAGTTTTACATTATTGAGAATTATTTTGCACCATCGTACTATGACCCAAATTAGGATGTATAATACACCTAATTTATTAGTTCCTTCGTTCCACAATAAGTGGTTAATTTTTCTTTTTATTTTTGTCCAAAAAATAAGTGTCAATTTATATAATCAAGAAAAAATTAATTTATTTTTCCAAAATAAATCTTAAGTACGTATCCCTAAAAAGTCTTTTACTCCTCACACTAAATATGATGCAACATTTAATTTAGGGTAATTTAGTCATACTAACTTTTTTGTTCAAAATTTAATATTTTTTTAATGAATGTGCTCAAAGAAAATTGGTCACTTACTGCAACTGTTTATTTTGGTATGCTATGGCCCTCTCTTGTACCTTGGACTTGCTCTTAGTTAATAACATTACCTACCTAGAAATCCAAAATTAAAGCTAACGGCTGCTCAGAAAAGTTGATATCAGAAAAAACCTTTAATTATATGCATTTCGTACGTGTCATTAACCATATATACATATATTGCGGGTCGTTTAGTACGAGTGATAAGGAATAATTAATTTTGAAATTAAATTTAAGATAAATTTATCACACGTTTAGTTGGGATAAAATTGTGCCATAACTAATCCCGGAATTAGTTACTCCGGGATTGTAGTGTTATTTTTATCCCGATAGGAAGGTGAAATACTAATCTCGGAATAATTAATCCTAGACTTGTTTTCCAACCAAATGACCCCTAAGGGATATATCTTGGTTGGTTACCGGGATGAAAATACTAAGGGGTCGTTTGGTTTGAACACGACTTATGCTGGGATTAGTTGTCCTGGTATTATTTTTTATTCACTGTTTGATATGTTGTATTAAAAATGACAATTGCATAATTTCTAAGAAGGTATAAGTTATCCCGACACCAATTACCCCACCCTCTACAAGGATAACTTATACCAAGTTTGCTAACCAAACAAAGAATTAAGATGGTATTAAATTTTTATACCAACAATATACCTTCTTATACCTCATACCAAACGACACCTAAAGGTATAAAATTTGTGGCAACATTAATCCCATATTTGGTTGTTGATATTAGGTAAAATCGGTATGAACTTTATACGAAATTTTGATATATGGGATTAAAATCCTGAAACTATAACCCATTATATCCTTATTCCGATCCAAACGATGTACATGGGATATGGATAATCCGAAGATAATTTTTACACTAAAATAATAGATTAGTTATCCTATATAGAAGGTGAGATAACTAATTCCATTGGATAGTCCACCCCATGGGATATCTCACTGTTGTACCAAACAATGACATATCTATGTTGTAAGTTATGGGTGCTAAATCATCCATTCTCTTTGGGGCCAAATACTATTACTTACATTAAAAAAAGTTCTTGTAATAGTATATTAACCGAGCACCCAGCCTCAGTAGCAATATCTGAATTATAAATAGCTGAGCACCCACGATTTAAAAATTCTGGATCTGGCATTGGTACCTGATAGAAACTAAGGGTCCACAAAACAGTATAGGGAACCAGGTTCTCTATCTGTTCCCACAATAAATCGGCAGTAAGTAAAGAACACGCGATATTTACGTGGAAAACTCCTTGCTCAAGGGATTAAAAACTACGACCTACCCTAGTAGGATTCAACTTCGCTAAACCGAGCAAACTTCATATTACAACCTATTGCAATCATGGAATTAAACTCTTAATCCTCCACCCCTTACAATAACTCTATTGTAAGCCCTTTGCAATAACTCTATCACAAAGCGACAAACCTTGACTAACTCTAGTCAAGAAACTAAACCAACAGTGGTTTAAATCTGTCCTACAAAGACACTTCTTGAAAGTAGTGTAGGATTACAAACGAAGAACAAAATAACAAAAACTCAACAAACCTAAGAACTTAAGATATCTTCAAACTTTGGATTTGGTCCTTGAGGTTGCAGCAACTTTGATCTTGAGAGAGGTGGTGGCTAGCACTTGAGAGAATATTGTCTTTTGATTTGCAAGTGTTGGGGAGGATGAAATCCCTTGCCTCATGTTGATAATATGTGTGTGTGATGTCAGGATGATGCAACAAAGTGTCCTTTAGTTTGGTCTTAGCAAGCTACATTTGTGGTACTGTACTGTTACAGACGGTACAGTGCAACAGCCTGCTAGACGGTACAATGCAACAACTTTCACAGCTGTAGAGTTGAATGTACGACGACTAGGAAAACTGATCCATATATGTTTCCTCTAATGTTCCCTTATCTGATTTCATTGAGAAGTGAACCAGACATCTGACTAGTTACTCTGAATGCAAAAGGGACCAATTGTATTAGGTTCCTTATTTGGTTCTCTCATGAAATTTGTCAAATCATCAAAACAAAAGACGCATAACCTATCAATTTACCCCTTTTTGATGATGACAAACTTAGAATTGATATTCCCCCTTGTTTAACCGAAGAATTAGATCCTTTTCCTAAAGATATTTTTAGGAATGAACACGGGCTTCTGATAATCAATGAAATAATAATAAGTAAAAAGGAGTAAGTAAATAGACAATAATATGATGCACATAAAAGTAAAGAGTATTGTATTCGTAGTTCAGATAATTTTACAAGTGATACTTTATTCCCTTATATAGGGAATTTCCTTAATATAATGTCCATTTCTTGAAATTATGGAACATTAATGACTAATTATTACATTAATGTAATGTTACAAAGAATAACCGTAACTGTTGCGTGAAGGTTGTGTAACGTGTAGGTCATTAATTGAAGATTTCTGAATCTGCCCGTAGCTCTGTCCGGATTCATTCTGACTGTGTCTCTTCCTTGTCTCAATCAGGTTGAGTTTATTGTAGCTGATTACCCCGTAGGTTTATTGAGCCGTGCCTCTTTGCTCCGCGCCTCTTTATAGAATCATGTCCAGCAGTCATGTTTTCCTTGGTCCACGTAACCTGATGAGTCATCAAGAATTATCATACGTATGAAACTCTTTTTTACCAATACAGATAGTCCCCCAACTTACCATTTATTTATCGATTAATATTTGGTAAGTGGATACGCATTTATGGCGGAAATATTTTGATGCCGCTTTACCTCGAAACATTGTATCATTCTCTAAACATAGGTGTCACTTGTCACTTCCATTTAATGCTCTAGCCATATGTTCCCTCCGGATTGGTTCTGCAGTTACTCGGCGCCTTTTAGGGCTTTTTGCGGCTGCATCAGTCAAGAAGTGACACCTTCAATTATGACTTTCTTATCATTGTTTTTTCCCATGTTTGACGGTTGTCTTCAAGTATAAATACCTTTTTTCCTTTCTTTACTTTCACGAAACACTTCTAACTTGTTTTTTTTATTTGTAAAGAATTTTTCCCTTGTCTTCGTAAACATGTCTTCTTCGAACTAGCCTAAAAGAGTGATAGATGTCGAGGATTTGACCCCTTCTTCTGCTCCGACTCAGAGCCGGAGAGGTGGTAGATTGAGGAGTTTAGGTTCTACTCCTTCGAGAGTTTCTTCTTCTTCCCAGATTACTTCCCCTCCTTCTGCTAGGTCTTTAGTTTCTCCAAGAGCTAGGGCATCCAGGTCTTCGTCTAGGGGTAGAGAACATCACGAACCCTTACGCGAACCACGAGTTTATGAAATCATTCCTACTGAGTTTACCTTCACTAGGGATAGTCAGGTCCTTGTAGATCAGTCGTTATCCCTTGATAGTGCCGGTAGGTATCCTACCCTTATTACCGAAGGTTTGATTCCCCTTGTTTGCAGGGAATGTTCTTCGGAGTCTGATTTTCCTATCATTATTCCGAATAGCAACCAAAGAATAACGTCTTACAAGACATGATATCCTTTCGTTTATACCTACCCTTGTACTTTAGGGTTTAAACCTCCTATTGATCCAGTCATCATCGAATTCTGTCATTTCTTCAAAATTTGCTTAGGACAAGTCGGTCCTCTTGTGTGGCGGGTTGTTGCGTGTCTCCGGTGTTTAGCTACTTTAGCCTCGGTTCCTTTCACCTTTAATCATCGCATTCATCTTTATTCTCCTGCCTTATTTCGTCAAGGGATTTTTACTCTGGCTGCCAGGAGTAAAAGAGTGCTGGTAACCCCTGAAGACGATACAGATAGAGGTTCGTACCTTCGGTACGTTGCTGCGCCCACTGCTGGTTTAGTGGGTGAAGAAAATCTTTCCTTCCCCGAGAAGTGGAATCGTGCACGTGAGTACAATTTATCTCACATTTGTTATTTTTCTTATTTTGCTTTAAGTGTTTTATTAACACCGTAGTTGTTTCTTCTTCTTTCAGCAATCATGGGTACTGTTGAGAATGTCTCCAGTATCCGTGATTGGGTAGAAAAGTTGTTGTCGATTGCTCCGTTGGAGGAAAGGTCTTGGAAGTACTTCTCTGGGAAGTACAGTTGGAAAGTGAAAACTCACGGTAAGTGAAGCTTTTTCGTTTCTTTCCTTTCTCGAATCTCTTTCTCGTTTTAACCCTTTATTTTTTATAGGGTTTCCTATCCGTGGAGTGTCTGCTGCGTCTGTTTCCAAAATGTCCCTGGCTCAGGCCCAGGAAATTATTTCAGGATCTTCGTCTTCTAAGAGTAGTGGAACTAGGACCTCAGAAGAGGAGGGCACTTTGGTGCATAGGTCGAGTAGAAGCAGGGTGATTTCAAACGATGAGTCTACACCCGTGGTTGTGCCTCCCGTACCTGAAACTGGACCTTCTACCTCCGAGGATGTTTCTCCCTCTCCTGTGCGTGATTCTGTGGATCACTTGTTCCGTGAAGGCTTTGGCCCTGATGTTAATGAAGCTCATTTGGCTGTTTTTCCTCCCTGTTTTAGTAGAACTCCTTCATCTGTTCCTGTTATTTTCTCTGTTCCCTTTGTTATTACTGCTCCCGTTGTTGCTTTGCCTGTGGCTTTTTCAGCTCCTTAGAATTCATTGCCTGTGGCTTCTTCATCTCAGCCTGCTTCCGTGCCTCCTCCTGTTAGAGAAGTAGGGTCTTCCAACAGAGAGATGAGGCAGGTGCTAATCAAAGTCCCGGCTACTGGGAGCCTTTTGAAGAAATCCGGCCAGCCTGATGTGTGGCTGAAGCCCTTTATAGGCCCAACAGAGAGGACCAAGATGGATAGCCACAATTCTCTTACCTGGGCTAATGAGATCATGCATTCCTTTTTGAAGGTAAAGTGCATTCTTTTGCATTTCATTCTTGTACATGTAATTGCCGTATCTAATTGATTTCCTTTTTGTAGATCAATCTTATAGGAACGGAGCTCATGAGGAGGGTTTCTAATGTAGAGAAGGAAATAAAAGAGTGGAAGGCTGAAGCGGGAAACTGGAAGGGGCAATATGACAGCTTGAGGCTTGACATGGAAGCCTTAGAAGAAGAAAAATGCACCTTGGAGCGGCATATGAGAGTCATGGCAGTGGAGTTGGCAGCGGAGAAGGCTTCTTCTAACCAGGCGGACAAAGACAAGAGCATCCTTGAGTCTTCATTTGCCGAACAATTGTCCCGTGCCTCAGAAGAAGCTAGGAGTTTAAAAGCCTTGCTGGAGCAGAAAGAAGAGTACTCAGGAGAGCTTGTGTAGTCTCTGACTCAGACCCAGGAGGATCTTCGCAATGCCTTGGACAAAATTCAATTCCTGGAGAGGTCTATTGCACCTTTAAGGGCCGCCAAAGATGTTGTTGAGGCTGAGAGGGACGGGCTGAGAGCTGAGATCATGATATGGGAGAATGATTACGAATCTCTTGAGGAAACGGCAACTGTCGATGTTAGTTGGGCGTACATGAATTCTCGCCTCGACACATTGATGGAATGAGTCAAGAGGGTTTCGACCTTAATGCTGAAATAGCTAAAATCAAAGAAGCCATGGAGAAGGCTCAACAAGGTCAGAATCTCTCTTCACCTGAAGGTGAGGCTCCTGCTGCTCAAGTCCCCTCGTTCCAAGCTGCTCTTGCTCCCTCTGCCAGTGAAGAAGTTGATCCCCCTTCTAAAGACAATTAAGATGTTGGTTCCCCCCCCATTTTTTATTTGATTGGTGATTATCCCCAGCTCCATCGGGGGTAAATTTGGTTCTCTTTAAAGTCCCCAACTGACAACTTAGGGGCACCCCAATGTACAAAACTATATGCGGCTAAGTATTAGTTAATACTTAGTTTTTACTTAGCCGCTTTAATATTTGCAAGTATGACTTTTTTGCTTTGAGTTTTTGTTTCACTCTTTTTAAGTCTTTTGCATGCTTGATTTTTGAGGTTTTTGTTTTACCTCTGAGTTTATGCATAAGTATGATGAAATTGCTCATACCTTTTCATAGTAGGTACGGTGTTGCATATAAAATGCGTGCCTTTTTGTAGTAGGCATTTATTTATAAAGAGGGACCTTTTTGATCGACACTTAATGAAGAAGATGTCTCAACTTCATAATGGTGTAATAATGTAATAAAGTGATAAGAATTTTTCACATGTTTAAGAATGTTTCTGAAGAAAGTTTTTGTTTATACTTTCACAACATTTTACATGTGTTTGGTTATCGTCTAAAACTCATGTTGCAACTGTTTTCTTTTAATAGATTTGATATACACTTGTATTTCGTAACTGTTTTTTGTATGCAACAGTTTTTTCGAGTTAATACAAGAGAATAACTGTTTTTCGTTTGTAACCGTTTTTACAAAAGTTGGTTTTTTTTTACCCATAACTGTTTTTGTTGATAACAGTTTTCAATAATCCCGAGGGAAATGATTTTCCATCCGTAACTGTTTTACTTGATAATAATTTTTCAAATATGTACAAGGATTTTGATCTTTCATCCGTAACTATTTTATTTGATAACCGTTTTCTATATGAGTACAAAGATTTCGTAACTGTTTTCGGTTACAACAGTTTTTGAATGAGTACAATGATGATGATCTTTTATCCACAAATGTTTTTGGTTACAACTATTTTCTTTTGAATAAATACAAAGATGTGCATTTCTTCCTCGTAGCTAATATTTTGCCTTTTAACCTGAACATGTTCGAAGGTTTTCTGGATCAGGCTTTGTGTTTGAGCCTTTGGCTCTTTCGATTTTGCTCGTATCACTTGACTTGTTGGGTAGATGGATCTTTAGGCTCGAGCTTTGACTTTTTGATAGTCTTCTTTGCTTCGTCTTAGCCTTCCATACTGTATAGTCCCCCAAGTGTTTGATCTTTAAAGAATGAAATCTCGAGCACTTGACTATTCCTTCTTTGTGGTCCTTTTTTCTGAAAAGGAAAAACATACGGGACTCGAAGGTATATAGTTTTTAGATGATGACTGCTTAACCCTTTACAACGTCCATCAGAAAGTGTAACCCTAGATCGGGAATTCAATTACTTCCTCGCGTCTTTGCAGGTCTAATATCATCATTTGGTGATAGGTTAACTTTATGCCTATTATCTAAAAAGGTTAGTAAAATTTTAAATGTTCAAAATAAAATCGAACGTGTGATACCTGACCGGGGGTATTCCTTTTCCTTAGAAGTAGTACTTCTTCAAATGGATGGAATTCCAGCTTGTTGGTAGGATTCTGCCGTCCATAGCTTCCAGCTCGTAAGCGCCCTTCCCAACTATGCCTCGGACTTTGTAGGATCCTTCCCAGTTTGGACTTAGCTTTCCTGCACCTGCTTCTTTCGTTGATTGAAAGACTTTTTTAAGAACAAAGTCCCAAATCTTGAAGTATCTGAGGCAAGCTTTACGGTTGTAATAACGCTCTATGATTTGTTTCTAAGCTGCCATTTGTATTAATGCGACTTATCTTCTTTGTTCGAGTAAGTCCAGATTAATGCTCAACTCATCGTTGTTTTCATCCTCCGTGGTTGTTGTAAACCTTATGCTTGGTTCTCCAATCTCCACGGGTATTAAGGCTTCTGAGCCATAGACAAGTGCGAACGGAGTTTCTCCCGTGGCTATTTTTGAAGTTGTTTTGTATGCCCATAATGCTGGTAACTCATCAGGCCAATTTCTTTTGGCTTTTTCTAGCCGCTTCTTTAGATTGTTGATGATGACTTTATTCGTTGACTCAGCTTGACCGTTAGCCACAAGGTGATATGGCGTTGAAGTAATCCGTTTGATTTTCCAGCTTTCGAAGAATTCCGTGATTTGCGAGCCTTTGAATTGTGGGCCGTTATCACACACGATCTCCTTTGGTATTCCAAAGCGACATATTATGTTTCGCCATGAGAATCTTTTAACTTCTTTTTCTCGCACCTGTTTGAAAGCTTCTGCCTCTACCCATTTTGTAAAATAGTCGGTTAGCATGAGTAAAAACCGTACCTGTCCTTTAGCTATGGGAAAAGGTCCCACTATGTCCATACCCCACTTCATGAATGGCCATGGGGACATTATTGGATGCAATAATTCCGCGGGTCGATGCATGTTATTGGAAAACCTTTGACATCTGTCGCATTTGGATACGAAGTTCTCAGCTTCTTCTTCCATCTTAGGCCAATAATACACAACTCTGATTAGGGTTTTTACCAAGGATCTCGCCCCTGTGTGATTTCCACAGTGTCCTTCGTGGACTTCTTTCATCACAAACTCCATTTGGTTAGGTCCGAGGCATTTTGCTAGGGGACCTCCGAACATCTTGCGATATAATGAGTTGCGAATGAGGCAGTACCGTGCAGCTTTGCGGCGAAGGGCTTGAGCTGCTTTTTTGTCTTCAGGTACGGTGCCATTGTGCAAAAAATTTAAGATTTCGTTTCTCCAATCCCAGGTTAAATTGTTGAAATTTACCTCATTTCTGTCTTGGTCGATCGCTGAATGGAATATATGAACGACAATTGCATTGTCTTTGTTTGTTACTTCCGTGACTGCTGCGAGGTTAGCTAATGCATCTGCTTCTGCATTTTCCTCTCTAGTTATTTGTATTACCTTCCACGTTTTGAATTGTCTCACGAGTTCTCGTGCCTTTTTCCAGATATTGTTGCATCTGATTCTCTCGAGCGATGTAAGTCCCCTGCATTTGATTTACCACCAGCTGGGAGTCACTTTTTATTGTGATTTGCTCGATTGAGAGTTCTCGTACCAGTTTTAGTCCTGCAATAACAGCTTCGTACTCTGCTTTATTGTTAGTTATCGGATAACATTTGATAGCTTGTCGTGTCTTTTCACCAGTAGGTGATATTAAGACTATGCCTAAACCGGCACCTTTTATATTGGAAGAACCATCGGTAAATAGGGTCCATAGACCCAGATTAGCACCGGTAAAGAGTTGTAACTCTTTTTCCATTTCAAGGACAATGCTATTACTAATGTCAGCGACAAAATCAGCTAAAATTTGAGACTTTATTGCAATCCTAGGCTGATATATTTTATCATGCTCGCTTAACTCTATGGCCCATTTAGCCAATCTTTCTGATAGTTCTTGTTTATGCAATATATTCCTTAATGAATATGAAGTCACAACAGTGATTGGATGACATTGAAAATATGGTCGTAATTTTCTAGATGCCATTATTAAAGCTAAGGCTAACTTTTCTAGATGTGGGTATCTGGTTTCAGCATCTAGTAATGTTTTTCTTACATAATAAATAGGAGATTGTTTACCTTTATCTTCCCTTACCAATACTGCACTTACAACAATTTCTGCGACAACAAGATAGACGTACATCATCTACCCTTCCTTCGGCTTTGATAGCAGTAGGGGTTTTGATAGATAAGCTTTCAGATCTTTGAGAGCCTGTTGACATTCTTCAGTCCATTCGAATTGATATTGCTTTTTGAGGACTGAAAAGAATTTAAAACTTTTCTTGGAAGACCTGGAAATAAATCTTCCCAAAGCTGCAATTCTTCTCGTTAGTCTTTGAACTTCTTTTTTATTTGTTAGTATATCAGGTATTTCTTCTATAGCTTTAATTTGAGCAGGATTTACCTCTATTCCCCTGTTTGATACAAGGAAACCCAAAAATTTACCTGATTCTACGCCAAAAGCGCATTTTTCTGGATTCAGCTTCATATTATACCTGCGTAAAATTTCAAAGGTAATAGAGAGGTGCTGGAAATGGTCTTCCGCCCGTGTTGATTTTACCAGCATGTCATCGATGTAAACTTCCATCGTTTTTCCCAGATGTTCCTGGAACATCTTGGTCACTAGCCTTTGATAGGTGGCTCCAGCGTTTTTTAAGCCAAAAGGCATGACTTTATAACAATAAGTCCCCCTGTTCGTAATAAAGGAGGTTTTTTCCTCGTCTGAGGGATCCATTTTAATCTGATTATAACCAGAATATGCATCTAGAAAGCTTAACAATTCATGACCTGCGGTGGCATCAATCATTTGATCTATATGTGGTAATGGGAATGAATCTTTGGGGCATGCTTTATTTAAATCAGTATAATCTATGCATACTCTCCATTTGCCATTCTTTTTTGGTACTACCACAGTGTTAGCTAACCAGTTAGGGTACGTTACCTCTCGTATCGAACCAATTTTCAAGAGTTTCTGTACCTCTTCGTCAATCACTTGGTTCTTGAATGGTCCTTGCTTTCTTTTCTTCTGCTTAACAGGTACGAAGGATGGATCTTCATTTAGTTTATGAGTCATCACTTCTGGTGGGATACCTGTCATATCTGAGTGGGACCACGCAAAGCAATATGTGTTAGCCTTTAAATAATCAGTTAACTTACCTCTTCGACTGGGGCTCAGCCTCGTGCCTATATGCACTTTTTGTTCAGGTTTTTGTTCAAACAATGGAACAACTTCGAGCTCTTCCGTAGTTGTTTTGATGTGCTCGTCTTCTTTCGGTTCTTAGATGACGTCCGATCTGGAGTCTACATTCGTGTGATTCAATGCATCTTCCGTGGTGACTTGATTCACCTTCTCGTGGGTATCTCCTTCCGTATCTGTTTGAACACTTACTTCTTTCGTACCTGTTCGGTCAGTAACTTTTTTCGTACCTATTTGGCCGGTAACATCTGTCTGGGATATTTCCCTATCTTTAGGTTCTTCCGTCTCTACTTTTTTGTTATAATGCACCATAGAATTTATATTTCTAGAGGTCTGCTGATCACCTCTAATCTGTCTGATTCCCCATTCTGAAGGGAATTTAATAACCTGATGTAAGGTGGACGGTACTGCTTTCATGTCGTGGATCCAGGGCCTTCCCATGATTACGTTATAAGCCATGCCAGTATCAACGACTTGGAATTTGGTGTTTTTAATTACTCCCTCGGCATAAGTGCTAAGTTAGATTTCTCCTTTGGTTATCACTGTAGAGTTGTCAAACCCTGATATGGCTCGTGCCTTTGGGATCACCTGATTTCCCAGGAGCATTTCTTCCACGACTCTTAGCAAGATGATGTTAACTGAACTACCTGGATCAATCAACACTCTTTTAACGTTAGTGTCATGAATGAGTAAAGATATTACCAGAGCATCATTGTGGGGGAGCATTAGTCCGCCAAAATCTGCATCATCAAAGGTTATATCATCTGCGTCTGGATTTTCTCGAACCCGCTTTCCGTGTGTAATTGTGATTTTCGAGGCTACTTTGCAAACTATTCCGTTTACTTCCCCTCCTCCATGTATCACGTTGACGGTTCTTTTTGGAGATAGAGGCTTCGGGGGCTCCTGCCTGTTCTTCATGTATGCCTGCTTACCTTTATCACTAAACAATTCTGTTAAATAGTCCTGTTTCAATAATTGTTCTATTTCACCTTGTAAAAACCTGCAATCCACAGTGATGTGTCCATGATCATTATGGAATTCGCACCAGAAATATGGATTCCTTTTATTTGGGTTTGACCTCATTTCTTTAGGCCATCGAACCTTATCTCCCATGTTTCTTAATATTGAAACTAGTTAAGGGTACTTACATTGAAGGTGTGATCCCCAATTCGTGCATTGCCTCTGTGTCGTTCATCTCGATCCTTTCTGGATCTAGATGAGGACGAGCTCGTATCTCTGCTCGATGGTCTATATTCTGACCTAACGTTTTTAAACCTGGGACGAGTCTCTCATCCCGAGGGTCCCATGTAAGGATCGTACTTGTTTTTACCTGATTTCCTGTCTGATTCGGAACGTCTAGATCTGGTATGATCTTCATCCCTTGAACGAGTAATGGTATCTTCCTCTATTCGAAGTTTAGTACTGTACCTGTTTTAAACATCATTCCATGTTGTAGATGGGAACTCTCTCAAGCTTTCTTTGAGTCTTCTTGTGGCTTTTGAGCTTTTGTCATTTAGATTGCTCGCAAATGCCATGGCTGCCCAGTTATCAGGCACCCTTGGTAGTTGCATTCTTTCTCGTTGGAATCTATCTACAAATTCATGGAGTAGTTGTGTGTCTCCTTCCTTTATTTTAAATATGTCTTCCATTCCTTTCTCGACCTTTTGTGCACCGGAGTGTGCTTTTATGAAAGAATCGACAAGTTCAGCAAAAGAATCTATAGAGTTTTTAGGGAGAAGAGAGTACCAGGTTAGGGCTCCTTTGGTAAGTGTTTCTCCAATTTTTTTGACTAGTCCCGACTCAATTTCTTGTTTTGTCAGATCGTTGCCTTTTACTCCAGTGGTAAAAGCAGTCACGTGGTCACGTGGGTCAGTTGTTACATTATACTTAGGGACATCAGGCATTTTGAACTTCTTGGGTATAGGCCAAGGTGCTGCGCTCGATTTCCAAGGTTGTTGAGAATATCTATCAACATCAATGCCTTTGATAACAGGTGGTACTCCAGGAAGTTGCTCGATTCGATCGTTTTGTTCGTTCACCTGTTTCTGCAAGGTTAGTAATAAATTTTGTAATTCAGAGTTATTAGTCATACTTGGTCTCGCTTCGAGAGATTCGTTAGGAGTGTCATCCCTTGCTGAGTTTACCAACCCAGACTGAGAATTTTCCACGGTGATTGTGTTATTAGGAGGTGGTGTCAGTGATGCAGATGATACCGCTGGTAATCCCCTTGCAAATTCTTGCAAAGCTTGGCTCACATACTCTGCAATCATTTGCTTTACCTGATCTTGTTCTACTGTTTGATCATTATCGTAGTAGCTATTGTTGTTGTTGTTGGATCTCTTTTGGGATTGTTCCCTTGAACCTCTTGGGGATGGAAGAGGTGATGGAGTCCCATTTCTCTGCTGGTTATTGTCGTTGGAGTTCGACATAGTTTAGAGGATATCGCTTTGAAAAGCAAACAAAGATTATCAGATTCCCGGTAACAGAACCAATTTGTTTAACCAAAGAATTAGATCCTTTGCCTAAAGCTATTTTTAGGAATGAACACGGTCTTCTGATAATCAAGGAAATAATAATAAGTAAAAAGGAGTAAGTAAATAGACAATAATATGATGCACATAAAATTAAAGAGTATTGTATTCGTAGTTCATATGATTTTACAAGTGATACTTTATTCTCTTATATAGGGAATTTCCTTAATATAACGTCTATTTCTTGAAATGATGGCACATTAATGACTAATTATTACATTAATATAACGTTACAAAGAATAACCGTAATTGTTGCGTGAAGGTTGTGTAACGTGTAGGTCATTAATTGAAGATTTCTGAATCTGCCCGTAGCTCTGTCCGGATTCATTCTGACCGTGTCTCTTCCTTGTCTCAATCAGGTTGAGTTTCTCGTAGCTGATAACCTCGTAGGTTTATTGAGCCATGCCTATTTGCTCCGCGCCTCTTTATAGAATCATGTCCAGCAGTCATGTTTTCCTTGGTCCATGTAACCGGCTGAGTCATCAAGAATTATCATACGTATGAAACTCTTTTTTACCAATACACCCATTAGAACCAGATCTCCACGTTGTTCCCTCTACGAATCAGCCATATTCCCCCCGAGAACTAGAACAAAGGAACTGACCACAATCGGTTCCTCGAGACTGTTTGGCAAATCATCAAAACACAAAACAGTATAACCTATAATCAAATTTCCCCCTATTTGATGATGACAAACCCAAAAGTGTGTTCCCCTTGAGAACCACATTCCTCACATGTTCCCCTGCGGATCAGACCTATAATCAACATGTTATCAGCAACGTTCCCTCTGCGAAGTAGAGCTATCTTTCATGCAAAACACATCATATCAATTCGATTTTGTTCCTCCCCCATGTTGACACCGTTGTAACTTCCCCCTTTTGGCATCATTGAAAAGAATAACATAATAAGCACAACCAAGAAGAAGTTCAACAATATTAACTCATGCCACTTGGGCAACACAACATAAACAATAACAAGAAAGACAAGTGAATGTCATTGCACAAAATAGAGTGATTGCCCATAGTAGAGTAATTATAACAAAAGCACAGTAGTTTCAACAATACAAAATATAACAATTTAAACAACTAAAGTACCGAGGGAATTTTGAACGAGTGAAAGACATGGATCACTAGTTAGGAAGAAAGTAAGGGGCTAAGGCCTTGGTGAGCCTGCCATTTGTTCATTCACAATCCTTTGATCAATGATCATCTCCTCTCTCAGGTCCTCCACATGTTTCCTCAATCTTTCATTCTCACCCTTAAACTTAGAATTATATTCTGCCAAGGGTCCACAAGGACACGATTCTCTACCTATCTGAGCAGGCTGAACCACAATCAGATCACCAAGAATCTCCCCAAGCTTCTCCTCATCAAAAACAAACTCAGTCCCATGCACATATAGCATCAGAGTATCACATACAACATAGAAGTTTTTACTTCTTCTTCATAAACGTTGGGACTTGGAGGACCAAAGAGGTGACTCTATTTTTGGAACTAAACAATGTCAAGAAGTTCCTTCATTTTTCAGTAATATCAGAGTCAACACTCTGTGTAACAACACTTTTTGAGACTTCAAAGTCTTCTACCTCTCCAAACTCGATAACTCAACCTTTTGCTTCTGTAAGGAACCAGGGTCCTCACTTAGGGGTGTGCATTCGATTTATCGATTCGTTTGACCCTTATCGATAATTACTTATCGATTTGTACATATGCTTATCGTTATCGTTTCAATAAGGTTTTGATTTTTTTGATTTCAATTTATCAATTTTTGGGGCTTATCGATTCGGTTATCGATTACACCAATAAGAAAATTTGCGGGATTCCACGGAAAGTATATCGCTATAAACATGGCTAACTAATATGGACAAAAAGAAACTAAAATAAGACGAACACCAGAATTTGGGATCCGCTTCTCTCAAAACAATCCAATTCTTAATATTTCAAATGATTCTTTCATCGTTAGAGACATAAATTACACCACCTACTCCCTTACCCTTGTGGATAATGATGCTCTAATTGATAACAGAGATTGCCCGAGACCACATCATAACCTCACTCTAGGTGATATATTTAAAGCTTGATATGAACCTTTTGTCTTTTTAGTATATCTTATTGGTTTATCGATAAACCAATAACCGAAGAGGACAAAATCGAAATCGAAGTCGATAACTCGATAAGGAAAATTTCGAAATCGATATTGAAATCGATAAACCGATAACAAATAATCGATTTGATTTATCGATAAACCAATTCGAATGCACACCCCTATCCTCACTCACACTACCCTTTCTTTCCCTGAGCGTTCATGTCTCCCTCTTCTTCTTCTCAATCTTTTCACCCTTATTATCTGCGCATCTTTCTCATCCAACTTTCTTTTCTTCATTTTTTTGATCACGAGTGAAGATTTTTCCACTTCATACTCTCTTTCACAATCACCACATCAGCAGGTCACATCACTTCATTATCAATCACCCTCTTTTCACCAATCTTTTTCACTAGATTGGAGGTTCGTTTAAGCATAGAAATCAAGAGAAAAATATCGTCATCAGAATTAACATCCTAAGAAGGACATGAGGAACTAGGTCCCTCATTCAGTTCCCCCTTTTCCAGCACATTCACCGATTTCTTCATCCTTCAAGGCTTTTACAAACCCAACAATAATTTCAGCCTCACTCCCTAGAATATTACATCTACCCCGTTCTTTTTCAGTTAAAGTCTCATCAAAATCTACCGAAGACTTCTCTGGTTTCGATTCATATGGAGTTAGGATTTTGGAAGGTGACAGAGCTGAGTTCACTTCTAGCATATTTGGAGAGAAGGATTCTTTTTGAGATGGTTGATTTGGTTTTGAATAAAAGAATCAGTTTTGGTTGGGTGTGAGAGAAGGAAATGGTTTTTTTTGGGGCAACAAGTAGTTTAGAAAAGGTTTAACATTTTGGACTTCAAAATTTTGGAAAGAGACGGGAATAAATTAATGACATTAACTTCAACAGTTTAAAAAGGCATATAAGTATTGAAGAGACTACAAATCTGAGTCATAGGAACCAGATTCCTTGACGGTTTTGAAAATTTAAGCAATAACCCCTAGAAGTGCAATGTCACTCTTATTTGTTTTGACCTGAAACCACTACGTATGTATACCTCTAACAATATCGATTTGAGTTAGAAGTTGCCAGAAAATACTTTTTAACATTGTACCTTTCCTTCTTAACATAGCCAATCAACGTGGGACCAGGTCCTTAGTTAAGCTTGATAAACCCCAACTCCAGACGATTTTTTTCAAAGTGTTCCCTGCTCAGCGCTTGGTGAAGATGTCTGCTACCTGGTCTTCTGTCTTCCAGAACTTCATACAAATCAGACCCTTTTCAACCTCAAAGGTGATGTTGCACATCAATGTGCTTTGTCCTCTTGTGTTGTACCGGGTTCAAGCTGTAAATACCCAAAGTCTTCAAGATGTTGCGTGATCTGTAGTAGTTGAGCATAACAAGAAGCAACGACCACGTATTCGGCTTCAACAATAGAAAGAGCCACATAGTTTGTTTCTTTGTACCCCATGAGATCAAGCATGACCCCAGAAAATGTGTCGTTCCAGATGTGCTCTTTCTATCCACCATATATTCAACATAATCAGCATCATCATATCCAACCAAGTCAAAAGTATCTCCTAAAAAATAGACGAGGACCAGGTTATGCATTCCCTTAGGATACCTCAAAATTCCCTTGGAGCCTTCAAGTGAGAGTCTTTTGGGCCAGGTTCCAATCATTGTTATGTCTGAAGGCTTAGTGACCGGGTGACACACTTTGTTCCTCTCAACTTATGGAGTTCTTCTTGCATAACAGCTATCGAGTTAGCATTTTTCAATGATTCTTTGATGTTCATAGGTTGGATTTGAGACACGACGGTTGAGAGGGCAAACATGTTCCTTACCTTAGAACTAGGTTGAATACTAGAGACTAAGGGTGTGATTACATTTTGAAGGGATGTGAACTTTTTTGCTTCTAGTTGGATACTTGAACTTCAGAATTTGAAGGACCAGGATCCTCCATATTTGAAACATCATTGACATCAACAGAATTATGACTTCCACTCTTTTGTTCTGCATCAGGAGTACCTAATTCAGCATCAACAACCCTATGTTCAGCTTCAGTAGAGGTGATAGAGGGACCAGGTTCCTCTGTGCCTTTTGGAGATTCGGATGCATCTCCTTAATCGCTTTGCTTGACTTGACTCATCAAATCAGTCTTTCCATTTGCAGTATCTATAGCTTCACCAGGAGCATTTGTAAATTCTCCATATTCTTTGTTATGTGACCATTTGCCACCATTGTTGAGAACGAAACACTTTGTATCCAAAGGCTCTCGGGTAAGCCAGCTTGGATTTTCTCCCATTGAGCAGTTCATAGAGAGACTTCTCGAGAAGGGACCTGATCATGCATTTGTTAATCAAGTAGCAAGTTGTGTTGAATGCTTCATCCAACGAGCCAGGTTTTACATAACCGACTTGTTCAGCAAATAAAAACTCGTATGTCCAGTCGTCTGAGCCAAAATTTGCATCATCATCAATGACACTTAGGCATGTTATATCATCGCCATTTAGTGAATCAAGGTCTGCAACATAGATGTTCTTGAATCTTTTGGCTATCAATACAATTTCACCAGTTTTAAGATTGGTGAAAGTGCATGATTTGGACAAGAACTTCACTTCATTTTTCCTTATCACAGATTTGATATACACTCAACAAGCTATATTTCAAGCCATTCACATAGTACACATTTTCAATTGCATGGGAGAGTGTTTTGTCTAATTTTCCAACACTAAGAATATAGCCTTCTTGTCATTTCCAAAGGACACACTCCCACCTTGGAAGGCCTAGAGGGAAAGAAAATTATTCATTCTTCTAGTTTTATGCTTACAGCAGCCGCTATCCATGTACCGTTTTTTGACTGATACCTCTCACACCAGCATGCACACGAAATCAATGATTATACTTAGGAACACAAGCTAGCTTGGGTCCCTTATAATGATAGAACGTGCGTTTGCCCATGCAGGCAGCACATATTTTCTTATCTAGGAACCAGGTCCCTCAATAGTAGGCATCTTTTCAACAAAAACTTTATTTTCCTGCAACGACCGAATCTTAGTTTTACAAGAGTCCTTGTAATGATCCGTTTGACCACATTGAGTGCACAACCAGTTATCAGCCACAATTACACATTTGCTGTGGGGATTATATGAGGTTTTAGCCTTTTGGAACCTGATTCTTTGCTTGTTTCCATCATTACTTTTGTAAATAGACGTTATTACATCAGAGGGCCAGGTACAATTAAGTGACTTATCAAGATCATTTTTAACCCTTTTCAAATCCTCCTGAAGTTGTCTATTCTTTTCAAGATCAACAATAAGACTTGTTTTAACTTTCTTAATCTCACTCTCAAGCTCAAGTTGAGTCTCACTAGCCACTTCTTTACCCTTAGTGTTATCCATCAATTTTTTTGTTTGGTTTTTCAACAAGTTATTTTCTCTAGTTACTTCTTCCACTTGTTGCTTCAAATCTACAATGGAAATTACCATATTATTTCTCTCTTGTTCTATGTCATCAATTTCTTCTATTAAAACATTTTTCTCATTAATGAGGCTATGATATGTATCAATCAACACATTTGCTAAGGACATCAGTTTTTTCTTAGAGTAAGTTTTCAAATTTCATTGAACATCAAGAAAAATTACCTCATCTTCCTCCTTGTCCTCCTCATCATCAAATTTGTCCATGACTGAAAATATTGACTCATATTTTGAAGATCCATTGTCAACAACCATCATAGATATATCTCCTTGGTCATCTTCACCTTCACATTCACCGGAGGACCTGGTTCCTCTTAGCCGCCTTTTCAGTGTTGGTTTTGTAATGATCCTGCTTAGAGGACAGTCTTTAATGAAGTGTCCAGGCTTTCCACACTTACGACAATAATCATTTCCTTTGAAATTCCTGTTGGAACTTCCTTTCTTTGGAATCCCACCATTTTTTCGAATCATCTTTTGGGATCTTTGAGTGAGATACTCCATGTCGGATTCATCACTACTTGAATCCTTGTTGGCAGCCTTGAGAACCACGTTCTTCTCCTTCCTGGGCTCGCTTCTTTCGAGATCCCTCTTTCTCTTCATCTCATAAGTTTTGAGTTTTCCAATAAGCTCGTCAATAGTCAGCTTCTGCAGGTCTTTGGATTCAGTGATAACATTAACCTTGCTCTTCTAGGAACCTGCTAGAACACTGAGTATCTTCCGGACCAGCTTGTTGGTTGGGATGATTTCACAAAGTGAATGAAGCTCATTGATTATGGAGGTGAAGCGGGTATGCATCTCTTGAATGGACTCATCCTCTTTCATTTTAAAGAGTTCATACTCAGTTGTCAGCATATCTATTTTGGATTGCTTTACCTGAGTAGTCCCTTCGTGATCCGTTTAAAGAGCTTCCCAAATTTCCTTGGCGGTTTCACATGCCGAAATACGATTATACTCGTCCGGTCCAATACCACACACAAGAAGCTTCTTCGCCTTGAAGTTCTTCTCAACAAATTTTTTGTCAGCACCATTGTATTCTTTTCTTGTCTTTGGAACAATCTTTTTTCCCTCTCCAACAACCTTCATAGGGACAAAGGGACCATCACAAATCACGTCCCAAAGATCAGAGTCTTCAGCCATAATGAAGTCATGCATTCTTGTTTTCCACCAACCATAGTAATGGCCGTTGAATCTTGGAGGTTTATAGGTTGATTGTCCTCCCTCGAAGTTTGTTGGAGCAGCCATGACGAGGATCCTTTCTAAGTGTTAACATTTTAGAAAGAACCTTCTCTGATACCATTTGATAGAAACTAAGGGTCCACCAAACTATATAGAGAATCAAGTTCTCTATCAATTCTACAATAAGCAATAGACTGTAAAACCAAACAATATAGGGAACCAGGTTCTCTATATGTTCTCACAGTAAATCGGCAGTAAGTAAAGAACACACGATATTTACGTGGAAAACTCTTTGCTCAAGGGATTAAAAATCACGACCTACCCTAGTAGGATTTCAACTCCACTAAACCGAGCAAACTTCAGATTACAACCTATTGCAATCGAGGAATTAAACTCTTAATCCCTCACCCTTACAATAGCTCAATTGTAAGCTCTTTGCAATAACTTTATCACAAAGCAACAAACCTTGACTAACTCTAGTCAAGAAACTAAACCAAACAGTAGTTTAAATTTGTCCTACAAAGACACTTCTTGAAAGTAGTATAGGATTACAAATGATGAACAAAATAACAAAGACTTAACAAACCTAAGGACTTAAGATATCTTCAATCTTTGGATCTGGTGCTTGAAGTTGCAACAACTTTGTCCTTGAGAGAGGTGATGGCTAGCACTTGAGAGAATATTGTCTTTTGATTTGCAAGTGTTTGGGGGATGAAATCCCTTGACTCATGTTGATAATATGTGTGTGTGATGTCACGAAGGATGATGCAACAAAGTGTCCTTTAGTTTGGTCTTAGCAAGCTACAATTGTGCTGCTGTACTGCTGCAGACGGTACACTGTAGCAGCCTGCCAGACGGTACAGTGCAAAAACTTTTACAGCTGTAGAGTTGACTGTACGACAACTAAGGAAACTGATCCATATATGTTTCCTCTTATGTTCCCTTATCTGATTTCATTGAGAATTGAACCAGACATCAGACTAGTTACTCTGAAAGCAAGGAAACATTAGGTTTCTTATCTGGGTCTCTCATGAAGTTTTTCAAATCATCAAAACAAATGACGCATAACTTATCAGTACCAAACAACCCCTAAGAGTCCAAATATAATACAAATCAGACGTTACCTCAATGGGTATGAAGTTCTATGTGGTTTAGAACGAAACTAAAGCAAAGAACTTAACCATTTACAAGTTTCATTTGACTCTTTATTTTTATTTATATAAATAATTTTTTTAAAGGGAGTCCGGTCGGGGTGGGTAAGATAAGAAATTTGAAATTGGATATTTGTTGGATAAAGGAAGAAATCAAAATTGTTGTTTACTTGTAATTATTTCTTATAGGGGCCTCCAAAATTGAAATTGACCAAATTTTGAGACCCCATTATGTTGCAACTTGGAGACAAGAGGTGACCACACTTTAAGCTTTTAGTCCTTTTGCTTTCTACCTGCCATTCCTATCTCTTGTACAAGACCTAACTAATTAGAATTTAATTTATGTGAACTGATAATGTATAAATATTTGCACCATCAGATTAAGCTGATATACAATAAATATGTATATTTTATAGCAAAAAAAATACATATCAGTGTTAAATTGGTGTAATCTTTATCTTAGACTATTAATGCAAAACTTTCTAAAATAGCAACCAATCTTCCACGAAATAAAAGAATATATTTTCTTACGTATACGTGACAAGTATAACAAAGTTAATTAATGTTTCAAAATTCATAAACATTTCGGTTACCTAACTAAACTTCCACGGTGAAATACGCCACAGAATTATACAAACACCTAGATTTGGTGTTTGCATGCGTGTCGTAAATATAGAGCTGTCAAAACGGGTTGATCACGACTTAATTTCTTGTGACTTATAAAATTCAGTCGCTAAACCTTTTATTTGAAAGGACCTTATAACGCGAGCTCAATTCAGTTCTAATCGGATCATGAACTATTCTCGTAATATGTTTTATATAAAAAAAAAGAATATATATATATATATATATATATATATATATATATAAACTTGCCAATTAGTTGCCACCAAATAGCGTGGTGTGTCTATACAAAACAGTTGGCATGACAGCAAAGTGAGATCTTAAGTACATAATTTTTAGATCAATAATAGAAGAAAAAAAATACTTAATTCAGTTTAGAAGGTAGTGAAAATTATGCACAAAATTGATACAGATACTCGAGACGAAACAGGAAAGTATTCACAAGAAAATACTGTCCAATATTAGATTGTAATTTAATCCAAGTGGATACAAAATGACAAAAGTTTAGTCCAAATTTTCAACTGCTTTAAGGGTTAATAATTGTGATGAAATCAAAGCAGTCACAAGTTCATCTCCAACAGCCACACCCACCGCTAGTTCACCAACAGGCCTACATCGTAACTAACACACGTGAACCATTAACCATAGGTGTAGTATTCTACCCCTCCGATTTAATTTATGTGATCCTGTTTAACTACGGAATTTAAGAAAAAATAAGATTTTTTAAATTTGTAGTTCTAAACAAGTTAAAAAGAGATCTAGAGTATTTGTGTGATTATAAAAGCTTCTTATTAAAGGCAGAATTGGAAGTTAAAGCTAAATTGTTTCCAAATTTAAAAATGGATAATTCTTTTTGAAACACACCAAAAAAAAAAATAGGTCCACATAAACAGGAACAAATGTAGTATAAAAAGTCAATCCCATCGATGCGATGACCAATTACTATCCTAATGCAAGTATCAAACAGTTAATTCCACGTCGAACTTGACCTATAAGTAATATTAAGATAACTTTATTGTTTTGCTCCCCATCTAGGTGTACTATAATATGAGTAGTAATTCTGGCTGTTCTTCGACTTGACTTATATATATTTAAACTATTTTTGAGTGTATATATACTCAAACATATACCAAGTTTAACTTCTACATACTTATAGTGTAAGAGAATTTTTACACTATCAGATCACCTAAAATATAATTATAACTAACTGGCTTTCTTTCTCGATAAAATAAAAAATTGACCGTTCAGCTGAAACTAATTGCATTCGCTAGCTAAAAAGTGTATAAATATGTATAATGTTTTGTATATTAAAATTATTTATTGATTACTATTTTTCGGAGCGATTAGAAGTATACAATTCTTTTTTTCCTCATTCGATGTCCGGTATGTACTTTGGGGCTCCGGTTAATCTAGATTTGGTCGAGTAAGACCCATTAATAGGTCACTCTTAGCCATGAGTTTGTCCATTTCCAGGGCTCGAACTGAAGATCTCTCATTAAAGACGGAGATATCCTCTATTATACCACAATCCTTGTCGGTAAACTTTCTGTAAGAAGTAAAGTTAGTTATGTGATACTAAGCATACAACATATTATACCAAGTTAAGTCACGTTGATAGTTTACATCATTTTATATTATATGTATATATATATAAGTCAATCCATATTGTATGAGTCGAAATCTGACCAAACGGGGATCTGCATGAAGAGGAATGTTAAAGTATCGATTGAACCGAAGTCGTATTCACAAGGCACTATAGCGACGAACACCTCGTCTACCACCGAGGTCGTACACTCAGAAGGCATGTAGGTCGTACACTCAGAATGGGTTTACGGCGAAGTGGACGTTATGGTATTTCAGAGGTCAATCTATAGCACGATTAAAAGACTTAGGTATCCTGACTAATAACCGTTGGGTAAAGGAAAATACCTTATATAATAACTAGATGAGAGAATGAAGAAGGGGGACTTTTTCAAAGATCACACACTTCTCCACTTGCAACAGATTTCCTTTCTTAAGAGCCTATCTTGTAAAGAAGGCACAAAATCTTGCTATTGTACTTGTAATTACCATCATTGAATGAATGAAGATATATCACGTGGTCACGATTGGTGAACCTTCTTCTTCTATTACTTTTTATTATGAATCGCTGCTGTCTAGATTATTATTTCGTCATATATCTTAAATCTTTATCGAGACCTTAAGTGATTATCAAGTTTAATCTTATCCAGTTTTTCTTGCTTATCATTCTTTGATCTAGAGTTAATTATCTTTGGCTAGAATTTATCCTTTCTCTCCACACTTTAGTTAGTTTAGCAAAAAGACTTGAAAATTGTTTGGTTAAAAAATTTGGCGCCGTCTGTGGGGATTTTCTAGCCAAAGTCTTAGTTCCCTCTAAATCCAAATGCGGTGTTAGCTCTATCTCCCATTCGGTGAAGTTTCATCCTTTGGTTACGAATGTCGACTAGAGAAACTAGTCGGTAAACCCCCGAAACTGCCAAACCAACCAAGGATAAGTCCTTACACGAAATCGGAGTTATGCATGGTTTATACACGAGAACTGCGATGCGCCATAGCAACAGTTCTGGTGCACTGTGAGAATAAGCCATCATAGTGGGACTACAACTATTGCATACCAAGCGCGTCCGCAACCCCATTACCAGGTTAGGACCCGGCACCTTCTACACCCTACGTATATCGTCTTCTCTCCTACTATATGGGACGATGCTTGTTATGTAATTTACTGCTAAAATACTCCTCGTCTGTGTGTTTGTGGTATGACTTACATTTATGTTATCTTTGTGCACACGGGACTGAGACGAACTGGGACTCGAACTCGAGATCCTAACGGGTGGAGTGGGTCGTCCACCCATGAGATGCCCAAGCTCAACCAATGACGAGGCTAAACGCGGAGCCGACATCTAGCCTAAAAACAGTACCAGAGTATAGAACACGGCGAGTCGCCCTGCGGCGCGATCCCTAGTTCATTGCCAAGCGAGGGGACTTTCCAGGTCTAAAGAGCGTTGCCAGCGAAGGAAACGTGGTCAATCCTCCTCATTCATCAGCTAACCAGCCGACCAAGGTAACAAATGATTCCATGTACTTCTAACCTTTTATTCCTATTTTAAAAAAAAATTGAAACAGAGAACAAGGATGTCCTCCCAAATACGCGAATGAAGGCTATCCGACATACATGCTCTAAGTTCCTCCCTACGGAAAACGGCAAATCGGGAAAATTCTCGTACCATACCATCCTATAGATAACACACAACGGTTTAGAACAATATGACATCATTAAGAAACAATCTCCATAGTCTGGGACTGGGCGGTCAGCCCAGGAAACGTACAATCTCTCTGACACAGGTAGAACATGAGTACGAAAAGCTTGCCCATATGCTCGCCAAGGCGACGCTACGCCAATTCAGCCGACTAAATTCGATGAATCACATCAGAACCCCGTTCGAATTAGTCGAGTCCCAGGGTGCCCTGAAGCCTAAGCAATGAGTTCATCACCCGTCGTGTCAACGGTCTCTCTAGGCCGAGTAATAAAGGGACTAGATAGATTGGGACTCACCCCGATGCATGCATAAAAATGCAACAACGCGTGATATTCTCCAATGAAAGTAAGGCAACATGCAACATTCTTACACCACTTCACTGAACCCGTACATCGCCAAGCGAAAGCAAAAGCTTCGAATTAACAAGTAAAGTTCGACCTGGCTCGAACTCATTACGGGTCACAATTCGACCTCGTTCGAGTTCACACTCATGCGGCCCCCAACCATCGCCAAGTGAAGGTAAAATTAGACCTCGTTCGAATTAACCAGTAAAGTTCGACCTCGCTCGAACTCATTACAGGCCACAATCGACCTCGTTCGAATTCAGTCCTATGCGGCCCCCCGCCATCGCCAAGTGAAGGTAAAATTCGACCTCGTTCAAATTAACCAGTAAAATTTGACCTCGCTCGAACTCATTACAGATCACAATTCGACCTCGTTCGAATTCACACTCATGCGGCCCCCGACCATCGCCAAGTGAAGGTAAAATTTGACCTCGTTCGAATTAACCAGTAAAGTTCGACCTCGCTCGAACTCATTACGGGTCACAATCAACCTCGTTTGAATTCACACCTATGCGGCCCCCGACCATCGCTAGGTGAAGGTAAAATTCGACCTCGTTCGGATTAACCAGTAAAGTTCGACCTCGCTCGAACTCATTACGAGTCACAATTCAACCTCGTTCAAATTCACACCCATGCGGCCCCCGGCCATCGCCAAGTAAAGGTAAAATTCGACCCCGTTCGAATAAACCAGTAAAGTTCGACCTCGCTCGAACTCATTACGGGTCACAATTCGACCTCGTTCGAATTCAGACCCATGCGGCCCCCCCGCCATCTCTAAGTGAAGGTAAAATTCGACCTCGTTCAAATTGACAAGTAATGTTCGATTTTGCTCGAACTCGTCACGGGTCGCAATTCAACCTCGTTCGAATTCACACCCATGCGACCCCCGGACATCGCCAAGCAAAAGTAAAATTCAACCTCGTTCGAATTAACAAGTAAGGTTCGACCTCGCTCGAATTAGCAAGTAAAGTTCGACCTCGCTCGAACTAAGAAAGTAAAGTTCAACTTCGTTCGAATTAACAAATCAAGTTCGACTTCGTTCAAATTAACAAATCAAGTTCGACTTCGTTCGAATTAACAAGTCAAGTTCGACTTCGTTCGAATTAGCAAGCCAAGTTCGACTTCATTCAAGTTAACAAACTATGGTCCGACCTCGCTCGAATTAACATAATGAAGTTCGATCTCGCTCGAACCAACAAGTTAAAATTCGACCTCACTCGAATTCCCTACTAAAAGTCAGGGACTCATCACGAGAAAATCCAAAGATCTTTTTCAAAAAAAGAGGAGAAAGCTAGGGATATACAAACAAGGACAAAACGACAATCTTATTCAGAAAATGTACATGCGCAACAACGTCTTATAAAATGCCAAAAACGGGCCCCCGCAAAAGGAAACAAAATGGCAACCAACACCAAAGAGAAGAACAACAAAAGGCCAAGTACAGAAAAGCTACAAAGGCTTCACTCAACACTATCCCCGCCATCGCCCTTCTCCCCGCTCGGTCCAGCGGCTTCACCTCCATCGTCATCTCCTCCAACACTATTGTCATCAGAAAGCCCATCCTCGATCTCAGCATCCCCACCAGCCTCCGGAGTCACAGGATCATAGCCGCAGGTAAGGCGAGCCTCTTCAAAAACGGCCTCAAGAATGCTCCCCGCCGCCAACAAGCCCTTATATATATCCAATTGGGCCTCAACATGGACCCACATCTCGTACAAATGGCAGGAGACAGCAACAGAGGCAGGTACTTGAGGAGCCTGAGCCAATAATCGCGCCTTTTTAGCCTCTAGAACCACAACCTGTTCATCCAGGTTCGAGACATCTTGCTCAAGCATGCCGATTCGTTCCTCGAGCCGCACCTCCCTCAGTGAGACCGTCTCCCTCTCAGCCTCCCACTCAGACCTGAGTACGCGGATAGTGTCTTCCAGCAACGCCGCTCTCGCCAAAGCCTCCACTCAGGATTTCTCGGCCCTCTCCAAATCGGTCACCTTCCTTTCTTACTCGGCCACCTTATCTGGCCACTCTGCACTCAGATTAGCGACCCTAGTGGCATTCTGCTCAAGTTCGGCTCGCAAGGACACCACTTTCACCTAAAGATCCTCACACTCCGCCGAAACCCTTTTCCCACCTCGAGGTCCTCGTCTTTGAACCTAAGCAGCCCCTCGAGATCGCTGCATCTGCGGATAGACCGCATTAGATCCTCATCCTTCCGCTCCAACTCTTCTCTGAGGGATCGATTATTCCCGCCCGCCCTAAGCTGCGCATGCATCTCGCGGCACTTGTCGCGATACCGACGATATTTTGTAGCCATTTTCTGAAAGACCCCGATGGGCACTCTCGATCTCCAAAATATAAGTCTGAGGAGGAAAAAGGAAGAGTCAGCAAAAGCGAAAGGCACAAGACAAATAAAACAACAAAAACAACTCACCCTCAAGGCCATCCCAGCCACACCGTGTCACAAACCAACATCATTGATCCCTCGAAGAGATCTCCTTTCTGCAACGCAGCACAGAAGGTCGAACTGGGGCACTAAGTCCACCGTATCATCGAACAAGTAAAAGTCCGATGGTATCTCAAGCACACGGGAGGGACTTTCCGCTCTCACCTCGACCCGGGTAAACCCTTTCTCGAACATCCTCATATCCTTAGGATCAATATCTGAATCGGATTCGTAGTCATCTACCACTACGCCCTTCAACTTCTCATTAGCCGAAGAGGGAGAGCGGGCCTGCCGAGATGTCGATGGACCGCTCAGAATAATCGCAGCGGCTTCTGAACTCTGTCATCCCGCCACGACAATCTCTTCCACGCCCGAAACGGGCATCGCCCCTATACCCAGACTGGCATCACCACCGGTTTCAAACACCGCCAACATGGAGTCACCCCTCGAGGTCGTCCCAATCAAAGACATCCCCCCTCGACATTATCCTCTGCCTCTTTCACGGGGCCTCTTCTCCATCATCATGAGATGGTTCGTCCACCGAACGAACTGTGGGAACCGGAGTATCCGAGCGAGGAACAACCTCTAAACGACTGGTTCTGGACGCGGACACAATCTGCAAAGTAGCTAGAGTTCGGATGCCCTCATCTACAGTCGCCACTGGTACGTGCCTGATAGAGGAAGCCGGCTGGAGAAAAGCAAGGATGGGAGCCCTTTATCTCCTCACTCCCCTCCGACCTGACAATGAGAAAAATTTGACCAAACGAAGATATACGATAAAGAAAAATACAGAGCGAAGAACAAAGTGACTAAGGGCAAGATGAGGCAACTCACCAGCGGAAGGTTTGCGCCCAAACCACTCATGGAAGGGTGCCCATTTGCAAATCCCCACCGTATGGGGCAAAACCTGACTCACCCACCCGCAGATATCGGCCACTAGCAGAGGAGGTACTCTCTCAGATGCAAAAACAAAAAAACAACACGACGAGATCACCGGGGGAAACAACCGATAGCCATTTAAAAAAAAAAAAAAAAAAAGAAAGACCTACGGGCGAAATTTCACGTCTTAGGAAACCCAGCGGGGTTCGACACCACGTGCTCCGTCCGGACATAGAATAATTTCTCCCAAAAGCGATGGTTGGTCATGTCATCCATCTTCACCACTAAGACATGAGTTCCTCGATGACGAAGATGTATCATTGTACCCCTATGAAAATGGGGGACGAAGAGGTGAAGCAGGTGCTGGAGAGAAATCCCCCGATCGGCCAGCTCCACGTACTTGATGAGCATTAGGAAGAGTTTGTTTATATGCAGAGAGATCTGAGACGGACACACCTGATAGTAGTGGCAGAAGTCCACCGCCAAGGAAGGAAGGGGAAGTGTGTATCCAATGACGAATGGGTACGCGTAAAACACACAATATCCCGGGTGGTGTATATGAACAATATTGCGACCCGCTGGAACAAGTTCAATATGATCAGGGATTCTCCACTTGGATTTAAACGCCGCGAGCGCCGCGACATCCATTGTAGAAATGACAGGTTCGAACTCGTCCTCAGCAGGGTTCTTGAAATCAGTCCTTGCCTTCCCTGGGCGAGGGACAACTTCATCCACAGTCGAAAATCTTTCGTCTTCCGCCATAACCAATCCCTCTTCAAGTGGGAGTATATGAGCTTCCGGTACAGGGAACCAAAGGTTCTATCTGGGTTGGAAGATGCACTAGCCATCTCGTTTTTGGTTGTGCAGGCCGGGAATGAGAAGGAAAATAGGGTAGCAGCCACGAGAACTGTTAGCAGAAAAGGAAATGCGAGACACTGGAGTAGAAGGAATGCTCTAAGACTCTCTTTTGAATGACTGGGAGACACAACATTAAAATGTGAAATTCCCCATATTTATAGGGATATAAATACTCTGAGCATGAAAACCAAACGCCGCCAGTTCCTAAAAAACAGAAGGGGCACGGGAAACGACGCAACACAAAGAGAAGGTGCGCCATAATGACGCATGGCGAATTTAATGACATTGCCAACTGGCGCAACAATCTGATGCTGCTCTCAAAACGTCACATCGTTATATCGCCATGAGGTACTCACCCATCGCCCAAAGTGCTCAGATTTCTCAAAGCTTTCGAATTGACAAAGTCCGCCCATCGAGCTCGCCAAAAGACGACTCCAATAGGCGGAAGGACTAACTGTATGGGTCGAAATCTGACTAAACAGGGATCTGCATAAAGAGGAATTTCAAAGTATCGATTGAGCCGAAGTCGTATTCACAAGGCACTATAGCGACGAGCACCTCGTTTACGACCGAGGTCGCACACTCAAAAGGCTTGTAGGTCGTACACTCAGAATGCATGTACGGCGAAGTGGACGTTACGATATTTCAGAAGGTCAATCTATAGCACGGTCAAAAGATTTAGGTACCCTGGCTAATAACCGTTGGGTAAGGAGAATACCTTATATAAATACCAGATGGGAGAATGAAGAAGGGGGGCCTTTTCGAAGATCACACACTTCTCCACTTGCAACAGATTTTCTTTCTTAAAAGCCTATCTAGAAGGCTCAAAATCTTGCTATTGTACTTGTAATCACCATCATTGAATGAATGAAGACATATCATGTGGTCACGATTGGTGAACCTTCTTCTATTACTTTTTATTGTCAATCGTTGCTGTCTAGATTATTATTTCGTCATATATCCTAAATCTTTATCGAGACCTTAAGTGATTTTCAAGTTTAATCTTATCCAGCTTTTCTTGCTCATCATTTTTTGATCTAGAGTTAATTATCTTTGGCTAGAATTTATCTTTCTCTCAACACTTTATTTAGTTTAGCAAAAAGACTTGAAAACTTTTTGGTTAAACACATATATATTAATATTTTGTATGGATTTAAGTTATACACATTGAATACTATTATCGCAATTTAATCAGCTGTAGCATATTATTATTCCTTGTGCCTCAATTTATTTGGTATTTTTTGTTTATCGAGAGTTAATTTAACTAATCTTTGAAGCTAAATTAGATAACATTAATCTAATATTTTAAAATTAAATTTAAAAATTTAAAACTATACCAAAAGTACTATCAGTTGTAATTCTTCTCGTATCAATTTACAAGAAAATGTTAAATGAGTCTGTGATTCTTGAATCCAAGTTATCTTCACATGCACACTAAGCAACAAAAATTCCCATTCCCTTAGTTGCCCATTCCTCTTCCCTTTATAATATATATAGTACTAAAACACATACTACTACATTAATAACATTCTTTCTTTTCTTCTCTCTGTTGTTATTCTCTGCTTCAATGAATCTTCTTTCTTCTTCTTCTTCTTCTTCTTTAATATGTCTTCTTTTACTATATTTTTCTGTAGTTTCATTAGCAGGTTTAAAGAACCATCAAAATCAACATAAAAAGCCAAATCTCTTGGCTAATATAACTTCATGTTCTTTGTTTATGGGTTCATGGGTTTATGATGAAACTTATCCATTATATCAATCTTCTTCTTGTCCAATTATTGACCCACAATTCAATTGCCAAAATTTTGGTCGACCTGATACTGATTATCTTAAATATAGGTGGAAACCTGCCAATTGTGATATTCCCAGGTATCTGTTTTCTTGAATAAACTTTCATTCTTTACTTGTTTTATATTTTAGATTTTAGTTATATGGCGAAGTCAGGAATTTCTCCAAGGACATTGAAAAAAAAAATCTGATAAAAGGTGTTCATATATGTTATGGCTCTAAAATTAAATATTTTACCTATATAAACAGTATAACTTAGGACAATGTAGCTTCGCCCGTTATATACATTGTATAATCATTTTTTTATAGTGTCGGTACAATTTGACATGTTTTATCTTTGAACGCTTTTTATCTTAGATTTAAGTTATATAGAGTGACAATATAACCATTTTTATACTGTCAGTGTAATTTGACATCGCCTAAATAGCTTCATTTTTATTTTTGGTTGTTGAACTGTTGGGTAAATTTTGCTATTTTGGTAGGTTTAATGGGCTGGATTTTCTGAGGAAAATGAGAGGAAAGACAGTGATGTATGTGGGGGATTCTTTAGGAAGAAACCAATGGCAGTCTTTAATTTGTATGGTTTCAGCTGCGGTCCCACGAGCTCGAACACAAATGATCACGGGTGATCCTATCTCTACTTTCAAATTCCTGGTTAGCTTTTTTCTTTTTTGTTTTGTAATTTTTTTGTATAATTAATAATGTAGAGGTGACAAACGAGCGAAATTGAGTCAAACAAGTCAAGCCAATAAATGGATCCTCATTCAATTCGTCCAAAATTTGCTCATGTAAAAATGGTTCGATAAAATAGATCAAATAATGGATAATAACTCAACTCGCCTAACATCAGGGGCGGATGCACTCTTAGCGAAGCGGTGTCATGCGACATCACTTCGTCGAATATTTTACTAAATATATATATTAATACTATGAGAAAACGGTAAATAGGAAAAAATGACAACAATTGTCGTTTAGACTGAAAAAGGAAAACAGAAAGATTGAGCATAAAAAAAATATAGAGAATGAGCTATTACGTGCAAACAATGGAAATTCAATAATAAGAGTTGGTGCGCTGGTTATGTGCTAGATTTGCTCTAAAAGATCAGAAGTTCGAACCATTTCTTGTCTAGAAATATGATAATTGATGTTATTATTCCTGTACTTCTATAAATTTGACACCGCTACAAAATTTCTCGCGTACGCCTTTGCATCTAACCTCTCTTCGTTTTAAAAAGATTGTGAAAACTAATTTATTTTGTGTGTTTGCTTTTGTAGACTAATTTGGATATAAAATTTGTGGTTTTGGGTAAATGACAGGATTATGGAGTGAGTGTATCATTTTATAGAACACCATATTTGGTAGATATAGACTCAATACAAGGGAAGAATGTGCTGAGATTGGATGATATAACTAAGAATTCCAATGCTTGGAAAGGTGTAGATGTCTTGTCTTTCAACACTGGCCATTGGTGGACTCACAAAGGCTCTCTCCAAGGGTAATATACTGCCCCACATTCACCTTTAGTCTTTTTCTTTTTCTTTACAATCTTTAATTGGGGTATAGCCTTGTCTAAATGTTTTTAAAAAAGAAAAGAAAAATTAAGACTAGTTTTGAATCAATGGATATATAGGATAATAAAGTTTGATGTGACATGAAATTAAGGGGGAAATGATCATCATATGTAGGCTAGACGGATCTAGTGCAATGGTTACGGGCTCAAACTCAAAAGAATTTGCCGAGAATCTATATTGTACAAGAAGATTTAGCTCGATATCGAATCTGTGGCTCCAATTATTTTTGTATATTTGGGATTGGTGTAAAAACTCATATACTTAGGACCCGTTTGGCCATAAAAAAAATTCACTCTTTTCAAAAACTTTTCTCTTTTTTTCGGAATCAGTGTTATGAAAATTTTAAATTTCACTCGAAGTAAAATTTCGAAATTTTCAGAAATTTAAAAAAAAACCTCCAAAAAGCGATTTTTCAAATTTTTTAGTTCAAATCACTCACAAAATTTCAAAAACAGCTTCAAATTGTATTCATATCTAAACACAACTTTAATTTTCAAATACCAGTTTCACTTGGTTTTTTCTCATATTCTTTTTGAAAACTTACATTTCTTATGTCTAAACTCTCATTTTAAATCTTGAATTCGCCTCTGTACGCAGGTGGGACTACATGGATGCAGGAGGGACATTGTATCAAGATATGAACAGGCTAGTGGCATTAGAGAGAGGTCTAAGGACATGGGCAAGATGGATTGATGCTAATATTGACAAAACTAGAACCAGACTCTTCTTTCAGGGCATTTCACCTACACACTACAAGTATGTCAACTTTCTTTCTCTCTTTCTATTTCCAATGCAAAATTGTTACATGGATCTTCAATTTCAACTAAGTTAGAATCGGCTGTATAAATTCTCACTAATTATATTCCTCTTCTTAAGCCCTTCTCGATCTAATATTAAATAATGTTGGACTCATACAAGCTTAAAAATGGAGCAACACGAATGATAAGAATTCATATAACTGATTTTAACTTGCCCGTAATTGAAGTATAACAATTGTTGTTCTTGTTTTATGCAAAAATTGTTGGACCCATCCCTTTAGTAAATTGTCTAGGGTAAAGAGAATTTTTTTAAATAGAAAAATATCTATTTTAAGCCGCTCCCAAAAATAATTAATTTATTTTATACATATATATAGACAACAATCGCGACTATAAAGGGCGGGGCGGTCTCTAACTTGAGAATGTTATAGCGCTGTGAAATAAGGACATTCTGATCGACCCCATTGACTCTCGTTCTGGTTTGGCGGAAAGGTGAAAAGCACTAAATCTTTCTTCCTGGTTGATGTACGGTGGAGGTTGGTTGAAGATGATGTTACGCGGCGTACAAAACCAATATATATATATATATATATAATATACATATTTTATATAAGAAAATAATTAGTTTTGATCGATCGGTCAATTTTGTATTTTACCCAAACTTTTAGTGGTTCAGTCGTGTGGGGGGCCTTGCCCAGCCAAGTTGTCATTGACCATCATAGCTTCTTAGGTAGCACTCCAAGTTGGACAAAGCCTAAGTGTTTGAAAGGTATGTGTAAATTAATAATTTGGATAATATTTTGAAGTAGGAAATATATATTATACTGTATTAAAAGCACGAAAACCCTTAGCGAAATGTCGTTCGTCTTTTTTATCCTTTAATAATATATTTTATATTGGACAGAGTAGTAATTTTAGTTATCTATACTATATTAAAAGCACGAAGGCCCTTAGCGAAATGTCGTTCGTCTTTTATGCCCTTTAAAAACAACTTTCACAATAGACAAAGTTGTAATTTAAGTTACTCTCCTAATATTTAGGACTTTGAAATCAATTAAAATTTGCGTATTAAATCTATACTTATTAAATTAGGTAAGAAGTTCTAATATTTAGGAATTAGTATCAATTAATATTTTACCGTATATAAATTGTACTAACTAAAAATCATACTTGGTGTAATACTTATAAACCAAAACTACGAAACTGTATGTGCCTTCATTTGATTTCTTTAAATGAAGTTATGTAACTCTTTTTTCTTCTTATCTTGTCAATTAGAACCTCACTTCTTGGGTAACATTGAAGCTTTCGAAGGGATACAAAGGAGACATAAGATTCAATTTTTTAACTTATGTTATTTGAATATATTTAAAGAAACATAATAAAAGTAAAACTAATTAATCGCGTCTTTTTCTTCTTGAATGAACTTGAGAATAACTTATGAAAATAGTTTTAGAAAACCTTTTAATTCTTCAAAGGTTATGTGCTTTATTGAAACTAAAAAGGAAGCATAATAATTTGTGAAATTCAACTGATAAAATTATAAAATTAGAACAAAGTTTAAGGTAAATATATTGAATAATGATGGAAGAATTCTATGAATAAAGTTTTTTCCTTTATTGAATTAGCTATAGAGGATCAATATTCATCAATTTCAGAAGCTTACATTTTATTTCATAATTCAAATATATATATATAAATTTCTTACAAAAAAATAGTTTATTAAGATAAGAAACACGTGCAACGCGCGTATCCTAAAACTAGTTTTCCTAATATGTAGGAATAGTCATTAATTAATTTTCTATTATTTAGGGATAGTCATTTAATTAATAGCCTATTATTAGGACCTTGATATGGAAAATATATAATTATCTTTTTGTTGTAATTTTTTTTGTGTAAGAGTCCTTCACGAGGTTTTTTTTTTTGGTTAAAAAGTTTAGGTTTAGTATTGTTTATTTTCTTTTTCTTTTTTAGAACTCCTTTTCTTCCTATAATTTATGTAATTTGATTATACAATGAGATACAATAATTTATTCTTTTTATAATTTGTTAGAAATAATTCATATAATGTTTATTAATAATTAAAAAATAAATAAATTGATTTTATTTTCAAAAAAATAAAATAAAAAAATTCTTAAGTCTTGAAGGATTATATGTGACTGCTGAAATTGAAAAGAAGCATGATAACTTATGAATATAAAGAGATTGAATTAAAAATCAATAAATTTTTAGTTGAATATATTGACAGATGATTGAGAATTTCTATGAATATTCATCATTTTAGGAAAAATTTACTTTTATTATATCAGCCAAATATAATATTTTATATTATTTATATAATATTATAATTATTGAGGTAGTGTACACGCACAAAGCGTGTATCATAAGACTAGTAATAATAATAATAATACTAAAGACAATAGAGCCCTAAAGTAAGGATCTTTACACAAATAATCAATCGAATTTATTATTTATTTATTTTAATTGATATATACAGATTATATATTAATTATATATAATTATAAATATATTATATATGGATTATATATTATATATCTTTTAAATATTTTTAGTTTAATCGGTTGCTTGACCGGCTATTTAGGTTAATTCTTCTGCAAACAAATATAAGGCAAATGTAGGAGCAGTTGATGGACTGTTTTGTTTCTTGTCTCGTTGGTGGAATATTGGCATATGATTAAGAAGCTTTCCCTACATGTGAGATCTCCATAACTCAATGGCATGATAGACTTATGCACTATTAAAATAAATACTCCTACTATTTACATGTGAAGTTGCGGATTTAAAACAAATAAATAGATATATGTCACTCTTTAATAATTTAAACTTGTCATCACAATCTTATATGGTATCAAAGTTAGTAATAATGCATGTAATTTAAATGATAATTCCGCGTCTTAAATAACTTTTTCTTATACTAAATGTGTCTTTGATCTATAAAAAAGAATCAAACCCGCACGTATTATAAATAAATAAACAATAGTGTCTAATGTCTATCTTCACAATTTGAAACTTCAGTTGAAGCATTTAATGCAATCTTATAACAAAACAACAAAATGGTGTAGTAAACGAATGCTAAGCCGGGGTTCGACAAAGAGCCGGATCAAATAGAATTTATTATATATAGCATCATCTTGCATTTTGACAAAAGGATGTTTCTAGGACGACAACTCTGAACATTGCACCAAGGCTTCCCTTTGATTAACACAATCGTATACTATGATACAAGAATTCGTTCGTTGAGATAGTTTTACACAATACACAGAATGATATGATATGATATAATATACTAACACTTTGTCAATTATGGTAGCCCAAATGAATGGACCGCTGGTGCAACCGCGATGACATCGAGAAGTTGTTACGGCGAGACCGTGCCGATGACCGGCACGGCGTATCCGGGTACGTACCCGGATCAAATGAAGGTGTTGCAGACAGTAATAAGGGACATGAACAACCCTCCTTTTCTTTTGGACATAACATTTCTATCAGCAATGAGAAAAGATGCACACCCTTCTATCTATAGTGGTGCTCTCACCTCTGAACAAAGAGCCAATCCTGATCATTCTGCTGATTGTAGTCATTGGTGTCTTGCTGGTTTGCCTGATACTTGGAACCAACTTTTTTACACTGCCCTTTACTTTTAGCATTTCGTATATTTTATTCGTTTCGGGGGCATCTGATAAAATTGAAACGATACAAAAAAGATTAGCATGACTCCTGCGACACACACAAATCTAGAATGGTGGTATATTTGCTCTTTTTTCTTTTTTCTAGTTGCTTGATATGTTTTGCTCACAATTGATGCAATTCATTTTAGGACACCTTTACAAAGATCAAACATGTACTTGAGTAAAGTTTCATTTCCTGTTGGTGTAAATGCTTAACAAATATATCTTGTTCATTTTGTAATTATTTATTTATTGTGGTTCATTTTTTTAGTGAACTTGGGTCCTCTGTGTCAAAATAACAGATTTCATGTGATCCACTTCAAAGTCTAATTTGATTTATATCCATTCAATTGGTAAGCCGATCTATCCATTGTGATTTTGACCATTCCTTCCATTTGCAAGCATTCTTTTGTTCCAAGAAAAATACGCCGTCTTTCTAGAAGTGCATAATTGCCATGGGCCAAATGATCCATAATTTAAACTTAATAGATTTGAGTTCTTTGAAATAAGAGGTTCAAAACTTCATATTTGCAAAACCTACTAGGAGTTTCACTACGGTTGTTCATTTGGATCGGATAATCCGAATTGATCCGTTCAATTTCGGATTTCAGATTTTGGATCGGATTTCGTATTGTGTTTGTTAACATTACGAATTTCGGATCAGATTCGAATTGGTATAATTTAATACGATCCGATCCGAAATTATTAGGGCATGTATAAATACTAAACTTTAATTTCGGATAATTAGTACTTCCTTTACATTTTCCTCCGAGTTATTACCTTTACAATTTATGGATTTAACTATATTGGTACCATAGTACTCTCATAATTGCAGAAACATGAATTTTTCTTACTGTATTGCCTCTTTCACAAAGAGAATATACATATGAGTTTGCAACTTTGAGGCATAATAATCTGATTCGAAATCCGAAAATCCGATCCAAACTTTAAAATCCAATCCGATCCGATCCGATATTCGAATCTGATTTGGATTGCATTTTCTAGAATCTGAAATCCGAAATCCGATCTGATCCAAACTTTAAAATCCAATCCGATCCGATCCAATATTCAGATCAGATTCGGATTGCATTGTCTAGAATCTGAAATCCGATTCATGCACAAGCCTATATATATGGTATACGACGAAAAATATTGAATTCAGTTGAACTCATATTCAAAACTATAAGTCCTAGCGCGAGGGCAGCCAATAGGAAATGAATAGTGGAGCTGCTAGTTGTATTCTTGAGAGAAGTCATGATCTCGTCTTGCTCAGCTCACATCATTTTAGAGTGTCTGAGAAGTTGGGGGTGCAGGGGCGGAGGGGGGTGAGAGCACAAAGTTCACATATATTTAGACATTCAAAAGTCCAGAAAGATATTCTGATCTATAAACATGCCATCCAATTATTGTTGCACCATTCTTTATACAGCAAACAGAGAAGGGGGTCTTAAAAAGGGGGAAATATTAAATTACACATAAGATAAAATTACACATAGGCAGCAATAAGAAAGCACATAGAGCTCATATGTTGCACATTAGTAGTGCTCAAGATCTTAAAAACCTCCATATGATCTTGATTTTTATTCTGAAGGGGAGCCTTGGCGTAACTGGTAATGTTGCTGCCATGTGACCAGGAGATCACGGGTGGCTGCGTACAATAGACCCTTATGGACCGGCCCTTCCCGGACCCTGCGCATAGCTGGAGCTTAGTGTACCGGGACCCTTTTGATCTTGATTTTTATTCTAGTCTTACATTTACCCAATTCTCTTTTATGCAGCAGGACATCTAAAAGACATGCTGCTCTTTTCCTATAATAATGATTAATAACAATAATTACTACTATTAATAATAATATTTCAAACATGAACAAGTTATGAAGAACAATAGACTAATGCTAGCTCCTTATTGTGAGCTCTGCAGCAGCACCAACTCCTACCATCCTTGGCACATTATCGATGATCGTTGTGTTCAAATTCCCATTACCAGCATCGGCTAGATGATCGTCATAAGCCGAGTTATGTACACCGATAGCAGCCCTACCGGAAGGATCAAGGTTGTTCGACCAAGAAGCGTCCCACTCAATAGCTTTAGCCGTGCTGCAAGCTATACTCGGTCCTCCAGGAACAGTTAGCCTTGCTGAATTCTGCAAATCAAACAATAGCAGGGACATGGTTTTAGTTTTTGGGCTTAAGAAATCTATAGATTTTAATCTCTCACTAATACTACCTGTGGAAAGAACCTCTCAAAAATCATCCTGTAATAGTATGCTTCCTTTGTAGTTGGAGTGTTGTGAGGGAAGATATGTGAAGCATTAAGCATCATCCTATCTGTCACCTGAGAGCAAAGAATTGTTTCTGAGATCTAACAACAACTACGACGCCTCAATTCCAAGCAAGTTGGAATTGGTTATATAACTTCTCAACCATGTCGCTCCATTTAAGCTCATCTCAGTCCCAATAATATGCATAATAAAACTAGAAAATACTGGAGGTTCATGTCTATTTTTTACCAGCGTATAAATTTTTGACGTGACTAAAAAACTCCTAAATAACATAGTACCTAAGGTAAATATACTAACATGACTAGAATTAGTTGATAGCAGAAAAAATGAAAATTGGACGATAACGATGTAATAGTTGTGGATTTATTTAGAAGCTCACATGTTGTTCAGCATGTGCTTTGAGCCCATCGATCCAACTATAGCCTACCCCATCACTGAATTGTTCTTTCTGCCTGTACAGAATATGCTGCAGAGCACATAACAGAAGAAACATGTTAGTTTTGATCCAAAATAAATGGCAATTCAGTGAGACAAATATGACTTTTTGGACCTTTGGAAGATAGGGTTGCTCCTCATCATCGAAAGCTTTCCTAAGAACCCACTTCTCGATCCTACCTTGATCGTGTTTAATCTGTAACGGATGAAAAACAGGTTTTAGAGAACGCGCATATTCAGTTATGCTTCTCGTCTCATTGACGATTGGAGCTCAGTTTTCTTACCATCTTCCATTCAGGATCGATACTCATAGCAACATTGATGAACTCTTTATCCAGAAATGGTACTCTAGCTTCTAAACCCCACGCTGATGTTGCCTTATTTGCTCTCAAACAGTCGTATTGGTGAAGCGCTTTTATCTGAATGCGAGTGGAAAATATGATTAACATTTCTTAACTCATTCCATCTCTAGAATTATAGCAATTTATTCCAACCCGAGACAAACAATGACAAGGAGAATCAGACTTGCCAAGGGAGGCGACGTGTTTTATTACCTTATGACATGTCTCCACGTGGAATTCTTCCTTGTTCGGAGCCTTATGGAAGTACAAGTAGCCACCAAACAGTTCATCTGAGCCTTCCCCTGATATGACCATCTTAACTCCCAGTGATTTAATCTTACGCGACATAAGGAACATAGGAGTGCTTGCTCTGATCGTTGTTACATCATATGTCTCGATATGGTAAATAACATCTTCAATAGCATCAATTCCGTCCTGCAAAATATGCACACATGTTGCTTTCTAGGAGGAAAACAAAAGAGAATCTTGTGAATAAATCGAAGTAGCATCGCAATTTACAAACCTGAACTGTGAAGGTGAACTCGTGGTGAACGGTTCCCAAATAGTCAGCAACTTCTCTTGCAGCCTTGAGATCTGGTGAGCCCTGTTAGTCACAAAAAAAACAAAACAGAAATTGGTACTGAATATCTATTTTATAGTACAAAGTCTCAAGACCAAAGGCGTGTCCAGTATCTAGCGCCAGTAGGCTCAGAATGAGTGTTATATTATATGTATACATCTTAAATTTTTTTGGATTTGTATATATGGTTCGAGCCAAAAGCAATGAGTTAAGTTGAACCAACAGAACCCGCCCCAAATCTGTCTCCGCTCAGGATTGATAGTCTGACCTCGAGACCAACACAGAAGGAATGAAGCTGTGCACCCCATTGCTTAGCAGCTTTTGTTCCAGCCAAGTATCGAGCAGTGACAGAAGCAACCAAAGACGAATCAAGTCCCCCCGAGAGCAAAACTCCAAAGGGGACATCGGTCATCAACCGTTTGATAACAGCCTGCAAAACAACAACCACTCCTTATAGCCAAGATCGTTTGTACAGACAGAACTTTTTGAGCACTAAAACCAAAGTCAAGAGGAAAATATCCTAGATTGTACGCCAGATTCATTAACAAGTCTCACATTTTCGAAGGCGCGCCTCAGAACTAAGGGGTCGTAAGGAGTTGATGGAACAGCCTCAGAGAACCATTGAGGATTGTACCATCTCCTAAACCCGCCATTCTTGCTCGAGTACAAGTGCCCGGGAGGGAAAACTTCAAAATGTTCACAGTCATCATTTAATCCTTTTAGCTCAGATGAAATCCACACAGAGCCTGAAGTACCAAATAAAATATATCAAGATTCTACAATAGCAAAATGGAATGGCTTCAGTTTTAATTTCTACTTGGAAAATTGTATAGAAAATCTTACCATCAAGTCCCCAACCAATATATAGCGGAGTAATTCCAATCGCATCACGAGCAGCAAGAAAGCTGTTATCGCGCGTATCCAACAATACAAAAGAGAACACCCCATCCAACATGTCCACAAAATTTTCTCCATATTCTTCATACTGATCAATACATATTGATAGTGAGACATCGTATAAATTTTTCTAATTTACAGTAACATATTTTCTAGAGTTTGTCACTATGAGCCTGTTCGTTTAACTGATTAAAAGTAGTTGATAAGCATCAAGTGCTAAAATGACTTTACGAATGAACAGTTACGTGTCTGGATAGAAATGTTGAAATTGATAATTAGTGCTTATAAGCTAATTTGACCAGCTTATAAGCTTAACCAAACACCCGAAATTCCTTATATAATTCATTCAGTAGCCTAAGTTGGTTGATGAGTAAAGTAAACTAACTCACAAGATGCGCAATAACATCACAATCACTTCCAGTTCTGAACTTGTGATTAGGCATAAGATTACGAAGTTTCTCATGATTGTAGATTTCTCCATTGACCTGCAACATTTGGCACACAATCAATAATCATATATACAAAAGTTTCAGCCATAAGTAGTCTAAACAACGCATTCGTCCTCAAATAAAAAGTAAATTAGAGGCACTCACTGTAACAACAATCGTCTTATCTTGATTAAACAGAGGCTGATCACCAGAAGCAGGATCGATAATTGCTAAACGTTGATGTGCTAAGTAAAAATCACCATGTTGATATATCCCACTCCAATCTGGTCCACGATGCTTCAACCTATGCAATCAAATAGTTACCAAAATTCAAACTTGTTTAATAAATGTCATGTTTATATTTGTCCCAACTGCAAAAGGCTATCGTACTGTTACATGCAAAGGTGGATCCAGGATTTAATCTTGATCGGTTTGACATACAAAGATTTTAAAGCTGAACTCATTGTAGTTTTAAAATTAAGGTTTTAGATCTAGTAAATATTGAAACGTTAGCGAGTTTTCACAAATATATTTATACTAGGTTCAGGTGACCTCGGTAAGTAGAGGTTGCATCCGCCACCGGTCACATGTTGCAATACTCGGAGGCGGATGGAGCACCGAGTTCAATGACTCAATTGAACCGGCATTTTTGACACGGAATACTAATATATATGTGAAAAAATCACTAAAATATATTTCTTTGTTTTATTTTATGTTTCATACTTTCTTTGAGTCTGTCCCACAAAAAAATATCATACCTGCTTATTTAGAAATAGTTTAACTTTAAAATTCCTACTTTACCCCTAACAAGGTGATTCACAGCCACACAGTGTGGGCTACCCACACATATATTGATTACTTGTTTTAAACTACAAATTTCAAAAGTCTTCCTTTTCCTTTGTTTCGTGAACTCCATGCTGAGTCAAACATTACCACATAAATTGGGACGGAAAAAGTAGCAAATATTAAAATTCCGAACCCATAATTTTAAAAGCATATAATAAGTATAATAACATGAACCTTAAAGATTAAATTCATCACGTATAGAGTACTTAGTGATACAGAAATAAAGTGTATCATGGCTTTTGCCATCAACATCATGAACAGGTCATGGTGACGGTTGGTCCAAGAAAATTTAATAATCAATCTATAGAATTGGGTCGCAGGTTAGGAATAATGTATCCATCATTAAGTCTTAATCTTGTTCTAAATTCAAGTATTCAATGCCATGTCACAAGTCTTAATCTTGTTTTAAATTCAAGTAGCCAAACATTAAAACAAATGGTGCAAATCAGAGTAATATGCAACATAAACTCTGCTGGAATGAACTCGGACTGAACTGAATCTATTACTTTCGACTCAAATAATATACTATACATTATGTATATGAAACATGATAAATTTTAAATAAATAAGCTACTTAAAATTTTGAATTTATCTCTCATGCTAGTTCTGTGTTTCAGGTATATCAACATAAGACGTACTCTATTACTTTACCCTACGGGGCAATCTGGTGCACAAGGCCTCTCGCATCCCACGGGTTGATTTATAGTGTAGTTTATGGAGCACATGAACCCTTAGGTCTAAAATTATCTGCTTGCACCCATACCGAATTATTTATAATCCAAAGGAATAGGGATCAATTCCCACTTAATGTTCTTTTTTTTCCCCTTAGAACTGCCTCCGCTGCATTCACGCAGGGTTCGGTAACGGGCCGTACCCAAGAGGTATGACATAGACAGTCTACCTAATGCAAGCATTAGTGACTACTTCAACTGCTCGAACCACTCGTGAGCTAGACAACTTCACCGTTGCTCCGACGCTCCCCTTCACTCTATTACTTTAGCCTATTATATTCATAAAGGAACTGGAGCAATGCAAGAACATTAAATGAAGAAAGCAAAAGCAGACAAATCGAAACAAAAAAACAAAAAAGGTGAAAGTAGAATAATATGATGGAGTAATAAAATAAAAGAGAAAAAGAAAGTGGAAATTGCCTGCGAGAGAGCTCAAGAACTCGAACCCTTTTGGCCTGAGAATCATCTGAACAACCCAACAAAGCCAAGATTCCACACATAATTGATCACTATTTTTCTTTGAATTTTTTTACACTTAATTAATATAGACACCCTATTTTATTTTACTCTTTTAACAAGATAAAGTAGTAGTAAAAACTATATATCCAATATAGATAACTTTAAATGGACAACAAAAAGAAAGAGAAATACGGGAAGATAGTTAAAAATTTGCAGGATTTTGGGAGAGAAGAACACGTAAAGAAGGCAAAATGATAATATGAACCAAAATGGCCACCGAATTTATAGGCGTCTTTATGCCGTGGACCAACAAGATAAACTACGTCATTTCTCACGGCGACGTTTTCTTTGCTTATTTTCTTTTGCTTTCATCCTCTTTTGGATTTATCTAAGTGTTTGATTAAGTTATATTTACTTTATATTTTAAGGTTTATTGTGACATTATATCAGTGAATTCAAACCTGTGATAGCATGTGGTTAATATTAACATTTTGCCATAGCAAGATATTGGTGATGTGCGGGAAATGGCGTCAGAGGCGGGTTAGGATTTGAACCTTATGAGTTTGAGATTATAATTTTTTTAAAGTTACACAGTTCTAAATTAATAATTTATACATATTCATGGATTTCTAAATACAAATACAGAATTTGAACAAAAACTATTGAGTTCGACCGAACTCGCAAACTAGGGGTGGGCATATATCGGGTAAAACCGATAACCCGAACCGTTAATTATTTATTGGGTTATCGGTATTGGGTTATTGGGTTAACGGTTCGGTAACGGGTAAAAAATAAATTTTTGGGTTATCGGTTCGGGCTCGATTTGTAATTCTGTTATTGGGTAAAAACCGATAACCCAATAAGAATTAACTAATTTACTAATTTATCCTTAAGTATATACATACTATACTAAGGTTTCATAATTCCTTTTCCCTATTCTTTCTCAATTCTCAGTAAGTCAGTTTCTCAATTTTCCGCCGCACCCTTACGGCCCAACCTCAGCAGTTCTCCGCCTCACCACGGCTCACGCCCTCACCAGTTCTCCGCCTCACGGCTCACGCCATCACCAGTCACTAGTCACTAGGTAGCCCGTCAAGACTCAGGCCGGCGTCACTCGTCAGTCGCATCACGCCCTCAGGTTGGACAGGTGTTTCTCTCTTTTTGGACAAATCTAAAATTATAAAACACTTATCATTTTAACAAGTGTTTCTCTTTTTGGAATATTAAGAATCCTAAGCAGTAAACTTCTGTTTATTTGATACATGGGTTAGCCAGTTTCTGATATTATCAATTCATAATTTCTGATAAATATTCATATAGATTATCGTAACATAACCTGTAGCTTAAAGACTTGATTGTGTAACGTCGTCTTACTATTTTATCCCACTTTTTTCAGAATTTTTTCACTTCTAGTTAAACATACGAATCATATTCCACGTTTTATTATCAATACAATCATATTGCATTCCACCTTTGTAATCCTATATTTATGCATCATAAAGTTGTCAAAGACAACGAAATTCTGATCTATTTCTTGACTTCTGGCTCAAGATAATTGAGAACTCGACAGTTTTATATATTGCGAAATTATTTTAGTTGTTTTATCTTATCGGGTAAATCGATAATCGAACCGATAATGATCGATAACCGATAATCAATATCTTATCGGTTTGGTTATCGGATTATGATATTTGTAAACCGATAGGCAAAACCGATAATATTCAAAACCGAACCGAACCGATCGATGCCCACCCCTACCGCAAACGACACTGTGGCTCCGCCCCTAGACGACGCTATTCGAAGTCATGGTGGAATGTGACACGTTTTTTATGGATTTCGTTAAGAAATAGAGTTGTATCATTTGCTAATTAGCAATTTATCAAGTTACTAATTGATGTTTCTCAAAAGATTTATATGTAATTATTTGATAATCAATTTGATTGAATAAATACTTTTTACATCATCATTATACAAATTTAAACTCGAATATGCATCAACGGTATAAAGATTATTTCTTTAAATTATCAATGAATTTCAATTCGTAATAACAGGAAAAATAGATCATTTTTATCAGGACACCAATTAATACTTATCAAGAGTTTATTTTTTATAATTATTACCTAATAATAGGTTCTTTTATTGCATAAATCTATTTCTTTTGTGTTCATTTAATAATACTAGTTCCTAATATTGCTATTTTTTGGGTTTTACAAGAATTTATATAATAGAACGGAATCTAGCATAGCATCTTTGAGTACTCCGATTATGGTATATTCTAGGACCACCTTTACAATGACATATGGTTTTATTTGAGTTTTTTGAATATTGACAAGCTATGGTGATTGTTTTTGTATTATCTATTTCAATTTACAAAGAAAATGATTGAATTTAAGTTATATGCGTTATAATATAAAAATTCTTTCGACAAAAGATACGCTTAGGTTTATAACATATTAGTTGTAGTTTCTAACATTTTATCATAGCAATTTACCAACAAAAAACACGCTTAGGTTTATCTAGTTTCCTTACTTTTAAAATCGGATAACAATTGATTTTATACGCGGTTTTAAGAGTACGTAACACAACTAGATACAAATTAAGAAAACAGATTAATATTAAAATTGATAATAAGAGAAGTGCACAAATTGAATAGCATTGGTCTTGGAGTTCTCGACTGATTTAAGAACAGAATAACAAGATGAGCTAGAAATAATAGTATATTGCTTTGTGTTGCGTATTACAATGTGTATTATAAATGATTAGACCCCTTTTATATACTAGGGGTGTCCTACTTTTGATACGATTCTATACAAGGTAAAAATCTCATGATTTGCTAATTAAGCGGCCTCTCCTTGATACGTGTTGGGAAATCCGCCGTGATCTCCAACTGATCATGGATAATTCAGTCTTCTGTTATTCGGCTCTGCAAATTTCCTTTGATCTTGTTTGGTCTCGATCTTGTTCGGTCCCGGGGTCACGGGCTCAACGATGTAACTTCGCACCTCGGTTTGATATAATTCGAGATTGAGGTTTAACCTGTCATGTTTCAGTCTCGATTGTTTTTCTAGCGTTGTTACTGAAGTCAAATTTCATACGCTTGTTCTACGTGTTTACGACTATGACTTTTTGTACCTCCAAACAAGCCATAAATTTTATTGGTTCTTTTTGTTGGGATTTTAAGTAATTAATGATATATTAATGCTTAAAATGGGTGAATGAGAAATGGAGGGGAAAATAAAATATTTGAGTAATATTTGAGTTTCCCTCCTTAATTGTCCCACATAGGAAGAGGAAAAGACTTTTGATGGGTATATAAGAAATTGCTCTTCTTCTAGCTAATAAAGAGTTGAGAAGAAAGCAAGCCTCGCGCCGTCGTCGTCGTCGCTCGCTCGGCTCGGCCTCGGCCTCGGCCTCGGCCTCGGATTTGGATTCGGACTCGGCTCGGATTTGGATTCGGATTTGGATTTGGTCAAATGATCGAGAGATTATTTTTTGGACCAAATT
>ML275686.1:0-22581 GCA_005239495.1 Nicotiana undulata
TATATATATATATCACCCTTATTTCTCCTTTCGCGGCGTGCAATCCGATCCCACATGTCCACCCTTATTAGTCCTTGTTGCGGCGTGCAACCCGCTCCTACCAGACAAATCACATTTCATCTCTTTATTTATAATAAAGTTTCACAAATAAGATTCCAAGACTTTCACAATTCTTAAATCTCAATTATCATAAACAAGAAATTGTACTATTTAGAAACTTCACAAATTATCACTACCCAACGAAACCAACCGAAATGTATAATGTAACAATGACAACCAACTCAACCAGATGTACCACAATGTGACTAAGGAACAAGTAACACTTTCAAAATACTTGAAACAATATTTAACAACAAGTTGACGAACCAAGTAGACATGAAGGCATCAATGATCATAAAACAATTAAATTAGGGATCAATAAAATTGGAAACGGGGAAAGGATCATGCTTAACAGATAATTTGGTGGTGCATATATACTCGTCACCTCACCTATAAACCACACACATGGAAATTCACATAGCAATTAAGTTGGGGATTCCTATTCCCTCAAGTCAAGGTTAAACCAAGTACTTACCTCAAATTCGCAGGCCACTCACTACTCAATTACAACTTTTCCTTTAGAATATTGCTCTAACCCGCTTAGATCCAATCATAATCAGATTAATACCATCAACATAGGCTAACGAATCAATTCCACAATAAAAACTACAAAATATGCCAAAAATCCGAAATCGACCAAAATCCGACTGTCGGGCCCACATATCGAAATCAGGCAAAAGTGGCAGAATCAAAACTCTCGTCCTCTCCAGAGTCTAACCATATAAAATTTATCAAAATCGGACTCTGTTTGGTCCCTCAAATCCCTACCTAAAACTCTCTTAAACTCAAGCCCTAACTCCCTCAATTTCACTTTAAATCATCAATCAAATCACAAAAACGAAGATGGATTCATGAAACATAACCAAAAATGAGTAAGGACACTTATCCGAATCCCTATGGTGAAAACCGCCTCGAATATTGCTCAAATCCGAGCTCCCCAACTCAAAATATGACCGAATGAACAAACCCTTATTTTATATATTTTTCTGCCAGCTATTTTGCCTCGTTTCTCATGTCAAACGATCCCAAAACTCGTTTTTATGCCTCCAATGGATTCCTTGTTAAATTCTAGTCAATTTAGACTTGAATCACTCAATTTGACTTTCTAATGAAGGAGATAAGTATGTTTTAATATTTGCAAATAGTGCAGATTTTTAAATACGGCGTCAATGATAATTTCGTAATTAATCTGACAATTCTGGCAACTTTAGTAAGATGACCATAAAATCCTCATATGATGTCCAAATTCGATAATTGTTTTTGCTACGGGTCCGTAATGATGATACGGGTCTAATAATTCAATCAAAACCGAAACCAAAGCTTATTGTTCAATATGATATCATTTATGCTTGAAGAAACGACGTCGAAACATAAGAAAAACGAGCACAAGACAACCCAAACCTATCCGAAACTCACTGGAGACCCTCGAGACCTCAACCAATAATTTAAACAAGTCATATATCACTACTCTAACTTAGTCAAACCTCCAGAACACTCAAGACAACACCAAAACACCAAATCAACCTCGGATTCAAGCCTAAGAACTTCTAAACTTCAAAAATTCTCTAACGACGTCAAAACCTACCAAACCACGTCCGAATGACCTTAAAGTTTGCAGACACATCACAAATGACACTACGAACGTACTCCAACTTTCGGAATTCCATTCCAACCCCGATACCTAATTTTCCACTGTCGACCAAAATCGCCAAATTTCTAACTTTCGCCAATTCAAGCTAGAACGGTGTCTTAGTTCATAAAATGACCCCTTGGGTCATCACAATATCCACCTCTAAAACAAACGTTCGTCCTCGAACGGACATAGAAGATTACCTGAATTGGCGAACAAGTGTGGATATTTACTCTGCATATCCGACTCGGACTCCCAAGTAGCTACCTTAACGGGCTGGCTTCTCCACTGCACTCGAACTGAAGGATAACTCTTAGACCTCAACTGAGGAACCTGCCGGTCTAAAATGGCTACCGGCTTCTCCTCATAAGTCAAGTCTTTGTCCAATTGGACAGAGCCAAAATCAAACACGTGGGACGGCTCACTATGATATTTCCGGAGCATAGACACATGGAATACCGAAAGATCGGAGGATAACCCTGGAGGCAACACAAGTCTATAAGCTACCTCCCCCACCCTATCAAGAATCTCAAACGGCCTGATATACCTAGGACTCAAATTTCCCTTCTTCCCAAACCTCATAACACCCTTCATGGGTGATACCCGAAGCAATACTCTCTCTCCAACCATGAATGCCACATCACGAACCTTATGATTAGCATAACTCTTTTGCCTAGACTGAGCTGCACGAAGTCTCTCCTGAATAATCTTGACATTATTTAAGGCCTCCTGAACTAGTTTGTACCCAATAACCGAACCTTTCCCGACTCAAACCATCCAACTGGAGATCTACGTCGTCTGCCATATAATGCCCATAAGGATCCATCTGAATGCTCGACTGATAACTATTATTATAAGCAAACTCCGCTAACGGCAAGAACTGATCCCAAGAACCTCCAAAGTCAATAACACAAGCGCGGAGCATATCCTCTAAAATCTGAATAGTACGCTCGTACTGCACGTCCGTCTGAGGATGAAATGTTGTACTCAACTGAACCCATTTACCCAACTCACGCTGAACTGCCCCCCAAATAGTGCGAAGTAAACTGCGTACCTCGATTAGAAATGATAGACACAGGCACACCGTGAAGGCGAACAATCTCTCGAATATATATCTCTTCCTTTGCTCTGAAGTATAAGCACTTGCCACTGGAATGAAATGTGCTGATTTAGTCAGCCTATCCACAATAACCCAAACTGCGTCAAACTTCCTCTGAGTCCGTGGGAGCCCAGCAACGAAGTCCATAGTGATACGCTACCACTTCCACTCAGGAATCTCTATCTGCTGAAGCAAACCACCGGGTCTTTGATGCTCATACTTTACCTTCTGACAATTTAAGCAACGAGCCACATACGCAACAATGTCTTTTTTAATCCTTCTCCACCAATAATGCTGCCTCAAGTCTTGGTACATTTTGTTTTCACCTAGGTGAATAAAATACTTAGAACTGTGAGTCTCCTCAAAGATAAACTCATGAAGGCCGCCAACATTAGGTACACATATACGGCCATGCATCCTCAAAACACCGTCATCTCCAACTATAACCTGCTTGGCACCACCGTGCCGAACTGTGTCCCTAAGGACCATCAAATGCGGGTCATCATCCTGCCGATCTCTGATACGCTCAAATAAAGAAGACTGAGCGACTGTACAAGCTAACACACTAATGGGCGAAATATCCAACCTCACGAACTGATTAGTCAAAGTCTGAACATCTAAAGCTAATTGTCTCTCAGCGACTGGAATGAATGCAAGGCTTCCCATACTCACCGCCTTCCTACTCAATGCATCGGCCATTACATTGGTCGTCCCTAGATGATACCATATAGCGACGTCATAATCTTTTAATAAATCTAACCATCTCCTCTTCCTCAAATTAAGATCCTTTTTCTTGAACAAGTACTGAAGATTGCGATGATCCGTGAAAACCTCACACGACACACCATAGAGATAGTGCCTCCAAATCTTTAATGCATGAACAATGGCTGCCAACTCTAAGTCATGAACATGATACTTATTCTCATGGACTTTCAATTGCCGAGACACATATGCAATCACTCTACCATCATGCATTAATACTGCACCTAATCCAATACGAGATGCACCACAATACACTGTGCACCATCATAAACCTATGGACGACGCCAACACTGGCGCCGTAGGCAAAGCAATCTTGAGCTTCTGAAAGATCAACCCACACTCGTCCGACCATTTTAATGGAACTCCCTTTTGGTTCAATATGCTCTTAATAATTGTTCATAATCAATTACAAAATAACCAAATAACTTCACGTAACAATAATCCCCTTTCAACCCTTCACAATATTGATAACGAGCATGGACATGCACCGAATTAACGTGTCTCATTTAACGCCACATGGACAGGCACCTTCCTCGTAGGTCAAAGCTCAATAATTATAGCACGAATTTGGAAAATTATGCACAGATAATTTTATACAAAAATTTTCAAATAAACCTAACATGCATGACTCCCTCTTAGTACTATAGTAAAAAAAATTTGCACAAGGGAGAATTTAGACACAAGAATTTTCATCACAAGGATCTTGTCCTTATATAACTTCCACCGCGGCTCGTAGCCCAATTTAACATCCCAAATCATATTAAAATGCGAGAATCTCACCCTCAATTCTGAATCACAAGTAATATGCATATCGTGCCAATCGAAACATTCCATTTTCTTCTTTTAAATATTTTTCGCTAAACAAAATTACAACACATAATGATAGACATAGCTATCTCCATAGAATTTCTCAATACAATTATTCACATAAGTAGATTTTTGTGTTACGAAGCTCACCCGAGAGTGGAGCATATTAGGAGGACTTTTCTAGATACTCATAACCGAATCAAGTTAAGGAAATTATCACTTTGTAATAACTAGAGATTGTTCTTGTAATGGCACCATTTGATATAACGACCTCAACCATACCATAGAAAATATATCAACATGCTGGGTCTCCACCTCTAGGAATCTGACCTTCACCTTCGACATTCCAACCTTTTTTTCCCTAGATGGTCATGTAAGTTGAGTTGTAACTGCAATGAGGCATGTAGCTTGAGTGCTCTGATTAAATGATTTGCCTGCTCATATCGAGTTTATACCAAATAACTTGGAATAACCGTTGTAGGAATCTCGTAGCGGTGGTGCATTAAAAGAACTTATTGAAGCACCCCGAGTAATCAGATGTACGGACTGGGCTAGTCGGTTGCCCGAGCCCCTGCCGAAATAATTTATTATTGCAAAGCAAAATACACTGAATCTTTTAGAACCTCGAGACCTCTTAGTCTCCTTAGCTTCCTCTTTTCCTCATCCCGGACACATTGTAACATCTAAGCAATTTCTACCACTAGCCGAAATGAAGTATCAACTTGCCCTGAGTCGTACAGAATTTTTACAATCATAGTCGAGTCCTTTAATGAGTTTTGGGGACTCACCCTCTGGCTATATGAACTGAAGTAGGAGTATGACGGGCTACCTTATCAAACCTGATGGCATATCCTGACACCGTCATGGTGACCTGACGCAACCGTTCAAACCCTATGCGCCACACATTATGGAAAGTCCGAGAAACAAACTCTCTCAAAAGAATTTATGAGAACTGAGCCAAGTAGTTGGTGTTGCAATGGTTTGTCGTCCTCTTCGTAGGCTTACGACAAACACCGGCGGCCAATTTCCTCTTTTACTATGTTGACCCAAGGAGGCATACATACCGCAAGTCCCAACTTTATCTCTTGCAAAATCCCAAGTCTTATACATTCCAGGCCAAAACTGATATAACACATGACCCCGCAATCTATTCCTTGACAGTGGACTTCTCCACTTGGCACGAAGTCACATGTCACAATGTTTGATAATACACAATGTTAAACTCCACAGCTCATATGAATCAACCAGATGCCAAGGTCCGTTGCACCCCTACATGATTCACTGGGTGATCTCTCATTACGTCCGCATCTTCAATCAGAGCCACAACTGGTCTAGTAATTACATAATCTTCCCACCACCTCTTGGTGAAATTCGTCATCTGAAACACAACAAAATCAACCCCATTGCTTTCAACTATTCCGTTGTTATGCAATACTGGAGTAGCTATGAATCCTTATGGAATTTGGACTAGTCCAACATGTACCGACTGAGCTAGAACCTCCGCGTCTAGATTCATTTGAGACTGTACAATATGTGTTGATGTTCGAGCTCTGGATTGAGCTTTGCCTCTGCCTCTTCCCCTAATCGTAGCTGTCATTGGGGCTCCTTTCTTGTCCGGTTGGGGACGCATTGCGTGCTGTCGATATTTGCGAGACGACAAGAATATATATGTTCAATCATTAGTGATAGAATAAATTCGCACGATAGAGTAGAATAGAAGTGAAATTGTTCCTAACTTCATAGCCTCTGAGAGATAAGTACAGGTGTCTCCGTACCGATCTTTCAGACTCTATTAAGCTTGTTCGTGAATTGTGAGGCCTAGGTAACCTAGTGCCCTGATACCAACTTGTCACGACCCAAATTCCCAACCCTCGGGATCGTGATGGCGCCTAACATCATACTTTCTAGGCAAGCCAATGTTAGAAATTTAGCTAACCTTTTCTATTAAAAGTTACTTAAACACAATAGAACAATTTTAAAACAAAAAGGAGATCTAATACTTTTCAATAAATGCAATCAGGGATAATATCCGATAAGATGAAACGAACCACAAACTAATACTAACTATATAACTACCTAGGGTCTGGTGTCACAATTCACGAACTACTAAAGGATACTACAAATAATTGGGATGAAATAAATAAATAAAAAAGTATCTAAATAATAAAGGGAAGACTCCAGGAATCTGCGGACACCAACAGATCTACCTCGTGTCTCCGTGCGAATAATGCCAGCTACTACTTTTACCTAACTCTGACCGGTGTAGTATCAGTACAACCGACCCCATGTACTGAGTAAGTGCTGAGCCCACTCTCGACGAAGTAGTGACGAGGCTACGACGGGCCATTAACAATATAACCCGTGAACAATATATAATAAAGCAAGAAGGAAATTCTAAACTAAACTAAACAATAATCTATAGCAATGAATAAAATAACTCAGCCATATTTTCCAGGTCTCACCTATAATCAATTCTCAAATAAGTTTCAAAATTTCCAAATTCCACTTTGAAACAATCGTAAGTACATAATATGATAAACACTAAAGTAAAACAGTAAGTTTTCAAATCCTTATGTTAAAAAAAATAAGTAAAACATAAATGTCCTCCCTTATTGCTCCTTGTTGCGGCGCACAACTCGCTCCCACATGTCCACCCTTCTTGCTCCTCCCTATATATATCACCCTTATTTCTCATGTTGCGGCGTGCAACCCGATCCCACATGTCCACCCTTATCACTCCTTGTTGCGGCGTGCAACCCGCTCCCACCAGACAATCATATCTCTTTATTTATAAAAAAGACTTTGAAAATTTAAGTCAAAGCCTTTCACAATATTTATGTCACAATAATTGTAAACAGAACAAGTTTCACTTTAAATAACAGTAAGGGCATAATATGAAATAATGACAATAAAACAATGAGTGTTCTAACCTTTATTTTATAAACAATAAAACATGAATATTCTCCCTTATTGCTCCTTGTTGCGGTGTGCAACCCGATCCCACCTGTCCACCTTTATTGCTCCCCCTTATATATATATCATCCTTATTTCTCCTGTTGCGTCGTGCAACCCGATCCCACATGTCCACCCTTATCACTCCTTGTTGCGGCGTGCAACCCGATCCCACATGTCCACCCTTATTACTCCTTGTTGCGGCGCGCAACCCGCTCCCACCAGACAAATCACATTTCATCTCTTTATTTATAATAAAGTTTCACAAATCATATTCCAAGCCTTTCACAATACTTAAATCTCAATTATCATAAATAAGAAATTGAACTATTCAGAAACTTCACCAATTATCACTACCCAACGAAACCAAACCGAAATGTTTAATGTAACACTGACAACCATCTCAACCAGATGTATCACAATGTGACTAAGGAACGGGTAACACTTTCAAAATACTTGAAACAGTGTTTAACAACAAGTTGACGAACCAAGTAGACATGAAGGCATCAATGATAATAAAACAATTAAACTAGGGATCAATTAAATTAGAAACGGGGAAGGGATCATGCTTAACAGACAATTTGGTGGTTCATAGATACTCGTCACCTCACCTATACACCACACACATAAAAATTCACATAGAAATTAAGTTGGTTATTCCTTTTCTCTCAAGTCAAGGTTAAATGAAGCACTTACCTCAAATTCGCAGGCTACTCATTGCTCAATTACAGCTTTTCCTTTAGAATCTTTCTCTAACCCGCTTGAATCTAATCATAATCAGATTAATACCGTCAACATAGGCTAACGAATTGAATTCCACAATAAAAACTGTCACACCTCCTTTTTCACTACCCCGTATTGATGAAGGGGTAATAATAGAGTTTTCCAATTAAAGTGACATTATTCAGATTTGGGATTTATTTATTATTTCAGAGTCGCCACCCGGATCTTTTACGGTATTCCGAGGCACCATGTATTTGTTAAAAATCTCAAACCGAGGAAATTTTTGACTCTATTTTAAAGTTTGCGAACCAGAAATCCGGATAAGGAACTCTGTTAACCCGGGAGAAGGTGTTAGGCATTCTCGAGTTCCGTGGTTCTAGCACGATTGCTTAACTATTAATATTTGGCATAAGTTATCTGATTATTTTCGTGTTTTAACCTATATTAAAAAAAACTTATTGAAATATAGCCGCTTTTGATAATATGGATTAATCTCGAAAAAACAAGTCACGAGAAACGTGCACTTGTTATGCTTTTGGACGTGTTACAATTGCGCCACATGAAATGCACCCGTAATCATGATACGTGATTTTTATACAGTTTTAAGTTGAAGTCGGGGACATGAGTTGTCGCGCCCGAGTGTAGGTTATGTAGTCAAGATTTTTATCCTGACGGTTTTATAATGCCTATTGGAGGCGGTATTCTATCATTATTTATGTTTTCTATTTTTTGAAAGAGCGTTTTGGTTTTAAGGTCGATTAGGACGTTTATGGATTTATCTTAAACAAGCCACGATGGCATGCACATGTTGTTTTTGGGCGCACGTCAAACACGTCACATGAAATGCACCCGTGGTTGCCATGTACATTTTTATTAGTTGTTTGGAGTTAAGGGTCGGGGGCATGAGTTGCCACTCCCGAGTGTGGTTTAAGATAATTTTGAGGTAATATTCGATTTTTATCAAATTTCAAACTAAAGATACTCATTCTGCTCAAGGATTGCCTAAAATGGTGTTCAATAGCCTAAAGATAACATGTTTTGGGCTATGGTCATATTTTAGCCCCAAATTGTTTCGACTCTTGGCCATCCTAGTTCGGCTATTTTTGCAAAGAGAAGAAAGCTATATGAAGCAATTTTAAGGCATGCTTAATAAGAAAAATCTAGCTTTACTAGTTCACGAATAACATGTAGAAAAAGAAATGGACACATTCAACTATAACAAATTTGATTGCACATTTTGTCAATTTTTGAATAGCCTAAGTCCATGCTATTGATTCACAAGTCAGACATGTTGAGTCATACAAGCTATTGTAAGTTCTGAAATCTTAAGAAAACACTTTGAACAGTAATATCGCCTTTCTAGGTACACTGTCATCTTTTAAACCAAAAAAATAGACATTTTTTCAGAGCTTCAATGAGTATTTACATTGGGGGTACTCAGACGAACGAGTTTGAATACAAAAATTGTAGGAAGAAATACGTAAAAAGAAAACACTGTTGAATTTTAAACGGGTCCTAATTATCGAATTCCTAACGAGTGTCCTTTCCAAGTTTAATGGAATCATATTTTAGGTAGTAAACCCATGCTCATATGATAGTTTTAGGGATCCACCAAACAATAGAGGTACCAGGTCCTCTACTGGTTTCCACAGAGTTATAAGCTAGAAAAATACGTAAGAAGACAAAGGATTTTTACGTGGAAAAATCCCACTCAAGGGGACAAAAACCACGACCTACACTTGTAGGATTTCAACTTCACTAACTTTTAATCTAGACTATTACAAGCCACTTTGATAGGCAACCTTACAAATACTTCTACACACTAACTTGTAATACTTATTACAAGCCACTCTGAAACTATCTAGTTACAAAGACTTTGACACATGACTAGCTTTAGCCACACAGAGATTAAGAGAGTAAAGAGTTAAAAGGATTCCTAACTAGTTGCTTCTACAAAAGCTAGTAGGATACAATGACAAACAAAATACAAGATTACAACTCAACTAAGGACATTATCAATACTTGATGAGTACGTTTTGTAGCCTTTAGTGGAGTTGTCTTCTTGCTCTTGAAGCTCTTGAGTCTTTAATGCTTGAGAGCACTTAATGCTTGAATATTCTTTTTGTAAAGCTCAAGTAAATAAGTTGTTGTTCTTTCTTCAAGATATTATCTTCCATTCCATGTCCCAAGAAGGATTACCAATGTCTTGAGGATATAAGGCTCAACCACAAGGAAGTGACTCCTGCACTGCTGCTACACTGTAGCGTGAGCAGTGACAGCCAATCACTTTTCTGTTACAGCTTTTTACATCTGTCAAGTTGACTTGTTCTTGAATCTGTGAGTCCGATGAGGGAGCAGGTCCCTCAGCTGATCCGTCCTTATTCAGTAATGAAAGATCCGGAATTCCTGGAGACATAGATGACTTGTGATACTGTATGTGCATTAGGTCCTCGACCTGGTTCTTCACATAAAATTTTGTCGGGTCATCAAAACAGAATACAACTCATCAATTTCCTCCTTTTTGATGATGACAAACTTTTATCATTGATAGGTGAATGTGATAGTGCAAACAATGAGTGACCAGGTTCCTAGCACGTTCCCCCTACCAATATGCTTCCCCCTTAAACAGTGCACAGGTAGATCAGAGTTCAGACCTCCCAATTTTAGGTTCCTAGCAAGTTTACCCTATCAATATGCTTCCCCATTTTGTCATCATAAAAAAAACATACTCAGATAAGAAAAATGAAGGAAGTCCACGAAAGTTAACTCGTGCCCCTTGTGTGCACACAACATGGTAGAAGACAGAACAGATTTCAGACAAGCATCAAGTAAAACAAACAAAGACTGATTTCATTAATCACAAGAGGATGCAGAAGCATTGCAGAAGTCGGTGCTCGAAAGCTAGACTTCATTTGGATTTTCCAAGACAGGAGCAAACATATGGTATCCAACCCAAAGAAATAAAAAAACATTCATAACTGCCAGCCATAACACAAAAAGAGAACAAGAGAGACAGGGAGCCTAAGGAGCACTAAGACGAGGAAGGCTTAGGGGTGGAAGCAGCGAGAGTGCGAATAACCAAGTCCATGCGTGCATTGGCGGCGGACTGTTCCTGAAAAAGATTCTCTTTAAGATCATCAACTTGCTGCTTCACTCAGCATTTTGTTTGGTCAGGCGGACCACATCTGCATCAGATGCACTAGTAGAACCGGGTCCTTTATCAGAATGACCTGACACTTCCATGATGGCAATTTGCCCCTTGAGCCTCTTTATGGTATCTTGGGCAGCATTTAGAGCATTGATCATTTGGGAAATAGTAGAGTTGCTGCCCCCAGCCTTCTCAATACATTCTCACTCCTCAAGAGTGGTCTTGGTGAAGCTATGCTTACTGGTCCCAACGCGAGGGTTGTTGAGAGGTACCTTGAAGTGTTCAAAGACCCTGGTAAGTAGGAACCCACAAGGAAGACCATGATTACCATCCTTGAGGGAGACCATCTTGTCCATATGACTGATCATGAGAGCGGGAAAGTTCACCGGAGTAAAGTTGTCAAGTGCCTCCATCAGAATAAGGTTAGCCCTAGATGCAACTGAGCGTCTCTCAGCTCTAGGGAGAAGAACTTTGTTTACCAACTCAAAGAGAAGTTGATAAATAGGCAGCATAGCCTTCTTATGCACTCGGTCCCCATGCTGGACAGACCCAGACTTGACGATGACTTTTCGAAAGGTATTACTGCACGCATCCTTGGCGGGATCAACTGAGGAAAGACCCTCTGATGGAATTCCCAAAATGTCCCCCAAACGGACATCATCAAACACTATGTCCACATTCCCCACTAATACACAAGCATGACCGTCAACAGGGAGGAAAAAGGAATCATAGAACTCTTGCACAGCATCCTCATAAACTGTAGCTCCACTCACATTCAAGAGATGATCCCACTTCTGGAACTCAAGCATAGCCATGAATTGGCTCATGCCTGGCATATCAAGAATCTCAGGATCAAGGGTACGTCCTAACAACACAACTTATCTTTGAATACTCTCCTTCCTTGTGATAACTCGAGCAGAACCAGGTTCCTCTGTAGGTACTTTGTCCTCTTCACTCTTACGTGTACTCGACACTTTCAATGACTTTCCTTTGGATTTGGCAGATACATGAGTGTGTTTACTGACCTCTTGAACACTTTTCTTCTTGATCTCTTCTGCAACCTTGACAATTGATGACCTCACACTCTTTATAGACACAACAGTAGTTCGACCTACTAGAGAACTGGGTTCCTCAGTAGTATCCTCATCAACCTCCACAACAGGAATATCCTTGTCCACTGCAATGCAACCACCCTTTACCAGACGCCTCCGTTTGTGCTTGTTAGCTTTCTTGCTCTTTTCAAGAGCCCTATCCACTGCCGTTTTCATTTGTAGTCTAGTGGAGGGTCGCTTCACTGACGGTGTTGAATCAGTTACTCCATGACGAAGTTTAAATCGTGCACTAAGAACCATGTCATCCTCGTCATTATCTTGTGCAGGAGGGATGGATTCAAGAGGAGGAGTGTAGAAGACCTTTTTAGAAGGAGAATGAGAGGATGGGGAACTAGGTTCCTTACCAGACTTTGAGGGAGATGTCTCATGGCGAGGAGATTCGAAGAGAACCATAGTCTCTTCATCCTCTAGAATGGATGAGGATGTTCCTTGTGGTTTAGGAGGAGAGAAAGTACTTTCAGAGGTTTTTTCAGAAGAAAAAGCCATGATGTTTTCAGCGGCCTCTTTTTCTAGTGACTCCATGAGATGTTGAGTGTTTAGAAATGCAGAGTTAATGTACTGATTCAGATCATCCTCTGAATCTTCAGAGACAGGAGAAGTTTCTGAGGTGGGAGTCCCATATGGTGGTACAGAGGAGGACGGTAGTGAAGGGGGTTTGTCAGAGGTTAGGGTTTTTGGTGACTGTGAAAATGGTGGAGACGCGGGGAGTGAAGATGCAGGAGCTGAGGGCCCCATGGATGAAGGTTGGTCAATGGGAGAAAAGGATGACTCAGAGACAGGGGTTTTCTCTTTCGAGGGTGAGAAGCCCTGATCCTCAACGGGGGTAGAGTTGAGGTCGACAGTAATGGTAGAAGGGGAGATGCTGTCTTGGGAAGCCATTTACACAATTTAGACAAGGAGTGAGAGAATGAGAGAATGAGATTAGTAAAGTTGTTGAGTGCAAAGGGAGGTGTGTGCGATGTGATGGAGAAGAAGAGGTTTATAGAGGAAGGAGAGAAGGATAAGAAAAGGAAACGGGTCCAATTGACGGTTTTGGAGAAATGGGAAAACGTGTAGGGAAGTTGAAGAGTGGAGGGATGGATGTGATTGATGTGTCTCTAAAACGGTGGAGAGAGAGAAGGAGTAATGGCATCAGTAATGAATGCAGTTACTTTTTGATAGAAAGGGAAAGAGACCATATACTTACTAACCTGATGGAAGGGAGCCGGGTCCCCTACTTGGTTAGTTTTTGAAAGAGAGCCTTCAGTCTTTGTGTGGTCTACGATGCTGCTTCATTGAGTTCTGTAATCACCATGTGTGTCTACCTACAACGGTATTTAGGTGATTTAGACTTTGCCAGGAAAACACCTTAGCATCTTACCCTAAGTATAGTAGTGTATCCATAAGAAAAACCAGGTTCCTAATTAGATCTCAGCAAGCCCAGTGCAAGTCTGTTCTTCTCGAAGTGTTCTCTTCCAAGGGCTTTGGTGAAGATATCTGCAATTTGATCTTCAGTACAACAGAATCGCATGCATATGTACCCCTTTTTAACATTGTCTCTGAGGAAGTGATGTCTCACATCAATGTGCTTAGTTCTCTTGTGTTGCACAGGGTTTTGCCATATTGAGTGCACTTGTGTTGTCACATAAGAGTGGAATGCTGTCAATGTACTCTCCAAAATCCTCCAATTGTTGTTTGATCCATAGCAGCTGAGCACAGCAGAAGGCAGCAACAACATATTCTGCTTTCTTGTGCCCCATGAAATTAGGCAGGATCCAAGAAAATGAGCCATCCCTGAAGTGCTTTTCCTATCTACAAGATAACCTGCATAGTCAGCGTCAGCATAACCAACAAGATTAAAATTGTCACCTGAGTGATAGTAAAGGACCAGGTCCTGTGTGACTTTAAGGTAACGTAGGATCCTCTTAGCTGCTTTCAGATGCGACTCCTTGGGATTAGATTGAAATATTGCACATAGTCCTACAACTGAGACTATGTCTGGTCTGCTTGCTGTAAGATAGAGAAGTGATCCAATGATGCCTCTATACATGGTTTGATTTACAGGGGTGCCAGCATCATCCATGTCTAGTTTGGTCGCCACTGCAATGGGTGTGTCAATCACCTTAGAATCCTCCATATCAAACCTTTTGAGTAGTTCCTTGATGTATTTCTGCTGACTGATGCATGTGCCCTTGATGGACTGTATGACTTGAAGACCTAGAAAGAAGTTCAGGTCCCCCATCATGCTCATCTCGAACTCACTTCCCATAAGAGTTGCAAACTCTTTACACAAGGAATCTGCTGTAGCTCCAAAAATAATGTCATCCACATAGACCTGGACAATAAGAAGGTTCTTTCCTCATTTCTTCAAAAACATGGTGTTGTCTATCTTTACCCTGGTAAAACCATTGTCAAGTAGAAACTTTGATAGCCTTTCATACCACGCTCTAGGGGCTTGCTTCAATCCGTACAGGGCTTTGTCTAGCTTGAACACGTGTTCTGGATGATCATGGCTTTCAAACCCAGGGGGTTTCTTGACGTATACTTCTTCTTTAAGATAGCCATTTAAGAATCCACTCTTCACATCCATTTTAAACAAGGTGAATTCCATATGGGATGCAAAGGCAATGAGAATTCGAATGGCTTCCATACGAGCAACTGGAGCAAATGTTTCATCATAATCAATCCCTTCTTCTTGATTGTACCCTTGAACCACCAGCCTTGCCTTGTTTCTAGTAGTCTTCCCATTCTCATCCAGTTTATTCCTGAACACCCACCTGGTTCCTATGATGGTTCTACCTGAGGGTCGATTTACCAAGTGCCAAACCTTATTTCTCTCAAACTGATGGAGCTCCTCTTGAATAGACACAATCCAGTCAGCATCCTTTAGAGCTTCCTTAATATTTTTGGGTTCAATTTGGGACAGAAAAGCTGAGAAAGCTAGGGAATTTTTGGTTTTTGATCTGGTTTGAACTCCAGAGTCAAAAGGGGTGATTATGTTATCAAGAGGATGAGAGCTTTTATGTTTCCAATTCGGAACCTGAATCTGATTGGTAGAGGTGTTTGGCATGTTGGCTAGGCTTCCTTTTGATTCCTGTTCTGCAGCCTAAGGAGTGCTTTCTACAACATCTTCAACTCTCTCCTCAGCTTCCGCAGGAGAAATAGGAGTACCAGGTTCCTCCTGAGGTCCTGAGGGCAGTGTTGAGTTATCTTCCAATGTCTCCTTGGTTTGACTCAACATGTCAGCCTTTCCATTTGATACGTCAGAGATTTCACCTGGAACCAAAAGTGGTTCATAGTCTTGATCATCACCATTGTTGTCCTTGGTTGAGAATGGAGCTTCATTGAAGAGTACATGAACGCTCTCTTCCACACACTGAGTTCTTTTATTGAACACTTTGTATGCTTTGCTTTGAGAGGAATAGCCCAGAAAAATTCCTTCATCACTCTTGGCATCAAATTTTCCCAGCTGGTCCTTCCCATTGTTCAACACATAGCATTTGCAGCCGAAGGCCCTTAGGTGAGTTACCTTGGTTTTTTTCCCATTGAGCAGTTCATAAGGGGTTTTGTTCAAGAAGGACCTGATCATGCACCTGTTCACCAAGTAGCATGCTGTGTTGATTGCCTCAGCCCAGAAATTCCTTGCAATCCCACTGTCTATGAGCATTGTTCGTGCCATGTCCTCCAAGGTCCTATTCTTTCGTTCTACCACACCATTTTGCTGAGGAGTCCTTGGAGCTGAGAAATTGTGTGTAATTCAATTCTCACCACAAAACTCATCAGGTGAGATCTCACATGCTGAGGAGGTCTAGATGTGCTGACCTCCTTCTTTGGTTTAAAGGAAGATCTCACGTGCTTTCCTCTTGCACAGGCATCACATACACTGTGGTCCTAGAATTTTGATGTTGGCAGACCACGCACCAGGTCCCTCTTTATCAACTTGTTCAAGAGAGAGAAAATAGCATGTCCCAATCTCCTGTGCCAAAGCTCAGCATCGTTTTCAACTGCCTTGAGGCAATTCATCTCACCTGCCTCCAGAGATTTGAAGTCGGTGACATAGATGTTTTTGTACCTTTTTTCTATCAGTACCACTTCTCCAGTTACCAAGTCAGTAACAATACATGCTTTTGATAAGAATTCCACCTTATTTCCTTTATCACAAATTTGCGAGACACTCAAGAGACTGTATTTCAGACCATCCACATAATAAACATTCTCTATTGAGTGTTCCAAAGACTTCCCAGCTCTTCCAACACCAAGAATGTATCCCTTTTTTCCATTTCCAAAGGATACATCCCCTCCTTGCAGGGCCTTCAGTGAGAGAAAGTCCAAAGTATTTCCCGTCATATGTTTGGAGCATCCACTATCCATAATCCACTACAGTCCACTTCCTCTCACTGATCCCTGCACATGAAATTTACTGGTTAGATTTAGGAACCCAAATAAGTTTGGGTCCCTTGTTATTTGAGAATGGGTGAATGAGAGCTCTTCTAGTCCATGCAGGCAGGATTTTGTGTTTCTTGCTGGGACCGGGTCCCTTCTCAGGTTTTCTTCTGCCAGCAAATATTTTGTTTCTCTTGATTGACAGGTCCCTGGCTGGACAACATTCCTTGAAGTATCCATTGTTCCCATAATGGGTACAAAGCCAATTGTCAGGAACTCTGACATATTTGCTGTGAGGATTGTAAGAAGTCTTCTCCTTTTGAAAACCAACACCTTGCCTGCTCCCACCATTGTTAAAGTACATAGCATTGACAGCATCTGATGACCATGTCCAGTTTAGGGACTTTTTTAGGTCAGACTTTACCTTACTTAGTTCAACATGAAGCTCTTTGTTTTTCTCTAACTCCCTACACAGACTCACTCTTGCTTCATTTAAGTCGTTTTCAAGTTCAACAAGTTTTTCACTAGCTATTTCCTTTCCCTTTTCTACACTTGATGGACCAGGTTCTAGTTTGATCTCGTGGATGGTTTCCTCCAGACATGAAACTTTATTCTGAAGGTCGTTTCTTTCTTGTTCTACAACATTGATTTTCTCATTTAACTTAGTATTATCACAACCTAGATTTTCAGTTTCTTCTTTCAACTCTTTTTCAAGATTTGCTAAGTTGTTCTTTAGATCCTCCACTACCATTAATAGGTCATCTCTAGTTTGTTCTACTTCTCCTAGTTCTGTGGTCAAGAGGTCCTTGTCTTCGACTAAGACATAGTATGTATCAATGAGAACATTAGACAGGGACAACAATATTTTAGGAGAGTAGGATCTCAGATTTCTCTGAACATCCCTGAAGTTTACCTCTTCTGTGTTTTCTTCTTTATCTTCTTCATCTGATTGAGCCATGAGAGCAAATAGCGAGTCATACTCCTTTGCCTTGTTGTCAACAACCATCATGGACCTGTTTTCTGTTTTAGGGTCCTCATCTGATTCGCTTGATGAATCTCCCCAAGCAGCAAGGGCTTGTCTTACAACATTGTCAGCTGCACTCTAGCTGCTGAATCTTCTCTCCTGAATTTGGTTCCTCCTTGGGGCCTTATCCATGTTGAATTTTTGGGTATCCTGCTTAAGTAAAGGGTAGTCTTTTATAAAGTGACCCTGCTTGCCACACTTATGACATAAGTCATGGCTCCTAAGCTTGATTGAGCTACCCCTTCTTGGTATTCCACCATTCCTTCGAACCATCTTCTGAAACCTCTTGGTGAGATCTGCCATATCATGATCTTCCTCACTTGACTCTTGTTTTTCAGCTTGGAGAACCAGGTTCTTCTCCTTTCTGGGCTCCTTTCTTTCACTGTCCTTCTTTCTCTTCATCTCGTAGGTTTTCAGGTTCCCTATCAGCTCATCCATTGTTAGGACTTGCAAGTCCTTTGCCTCAATGATAGCGTTTACTTTACTTTCCCATGAGCTAGGTAGAACACTCAGAATTTTTTGCACTAGTTTGTTCCTGGGAATGATCTCTCCTAGAGAGTGTAACTCATTGATAATGGAAGTGAACCTAGTATGCATGTCTTGTATGTTTTCTTCTTCCTTCATCTTGAACAACTCATACTCGGTAGTGAGCATGTTTATCTTTGATTGCTTTACTTGTGTTGTTCCTTCGTGGGTTGTTTGAAGGGCCTGCCGGATTTATTTCGCTGTTTGACAAGCAGAGATTCTATTATATTCATCTGGCCCTATTCCACACACTAGAATTTTCTTGGCACGAAAATTCTTTTCCACAGATTTTCTATCGGCCTCATTGTAGTCTAGTCTTGTTTTAGGCATAAGCAGTCCAACCTCTCCTACCTTGTGCATAGGAACGTGAGGTCCATCACAGATGATGTCCCATAACTGCGAATCGTCATCCATGATGAAGTCGTGCATGCGAGTCTTCCACCATCCATAGTATTGACCGTTGAACCTAGGATGTCGGTATGTAGATTGTCCCTCATCAAAGTTTGGTGGAGCAGCCATTACAGATCCTTTCTTGGTGTTAACCGTTTAGACAGAACCTGCTCTGATACCAATTGATAGTTTTAGGGGTCCACCAAACAGTAGAGGTACCAGGTCCTCTACTAGTTTCCACAAAGTTATAAGCTAGAAAAATACGTATGAAGACAAAGGATTTTTACGTGGAAAAATCCCACTCAAGGGGGAAAAAACCACGACCTACACTTGTAGGATTTCAACTTCACTAACTTGTAATCTAGACTATTACAAGCCACTTTGAAAGGCAACCTTACAAACACTTCTACACACTAACTTGTAATACTTATTACAAGACACTTTGAAACTATCTAGTTATAAAGACTTTGACACATGACTAGCTTTAGCCACACAGAGATTAAGAGAGTAAAGAGTTAAAAGGATTCCTAACTAGTTGCTTCTACAAAAGTTAGTAGGATACAATGACAAACAAAATACAAGATTATAACTCAACTAAGGACATTATCAATACTTGATGAGTACGTTTTGTAGCCTTTAGTGGAGTTGTCTTATTGCTCTTGAAGCTCTTGAGACTTTAATGCTTGAGAGCACTTAATGCTTGAATATTCTTTTTGTAAAGATCAAGTAAATAAGTTGTTGTTCTTGCTTCAAGATATTATCTTCCATTCCATGTCCCAAGAAGGATTCCCAATGTCTTGAGGATATAAGGCTCAACCACAAGGAAGTGACTCCTGCACTGCTGCTACACTGTAGCGTGAGCAGTGACAGCCAGTCACTTTTCTGTCACAGTTTTTTACAGCTATCAAGTTGACTTGTTCTTGAATATGTGAGTCCGATGAGGGAGCAGGTCCCTCAGCTGATCCGTCTTTATTCAGTAATGAAACATCCGAAATTCCTGGAGACATAGATGACTTGTGATACTGTATGTGCATTAGGTCCTCGACCTGGTTCTTCACATAAAAGTTTGTTGGGTCATCAAAACAAAATACAACTCAGCATCATACATTCGAATGATTTTGAGAAAAATAAAAACTGTATCAGGCCTGTTTAACATGTTCGCCCAATATTTCTTTCCTAAATATTTCATACTAGAACTGAAATCTAAATATTGATTGAATAAGTTCAGTCCGAATTTACAATCAATACAAAGTCTATTTCATTACATTTCATCTGTTACTATACATTTCCCTAAAGAAAATATGGAAAACTGTAATAAAAGAACAACGGAAATCTGTTGTCGCTCATGTGCAAGCTTCAACAGTTCCTTCACGTCTTCAGCTCGTGTTTCCACAGCATTTTTGGTCACTTTAGGTATCCTCTAAAGAGTGAATCTGACCATTTATAGGTTCATATCCCCTTCCTTGATGTCTTCTTACCAGTTTTTGACTCTTTACATAACAACCTAACCATTAAGTATTTTTGCATTTTATTAAGGGGTGAATCTGACTATTAGAAAGTCAAATCCATCCACCCTAATGCAGATTCAACTAGCCATACAATTTGTACCCCCTCACTATTATGGGGTGAATCTGACCATTAGAGGGTCAGATTCATCTATCCTAGTGCAGATTCTCTTGATAGGGACTGAAAAATAAACACATATTCAACCCATTCTGATTTGATACTAACAACACAAGATTCGCATATTCAAAGTTTAAAATCAATAGGAGTCAAGTAGCACTAGACAGATACCACAACAACAGTTTAGAATTCAGGTTTTGCACAAACAGAAAAGAAAAGGAACTTTAGCTATAAATACAGACTTGCACAGTAATAAGAAATAGAAGTTCAGATCTGGAAATTTCATTTAGAGTAAGATGTTACATACCTTTTGAAGAGAAAACAATAGAAGTCATGACCAAATAAAGGTCAGGCAAGTACGGAAAAACAGCAAGTAATTAGAGAAGACCCAGCAGCAACAAACAGCAAACCAAAAACTGGCAAACCCAATAGGAAATTAACCCAGGAAATTCGAGTGTAGACACTTAAAATTCTCAGAATCAGGATATTCAAGAAGAAACAAGAACTTGATAATGCAAGCAGTGTACTAATAGGTTTTCTTCAAAGGAAACCACCAAATTTCTTTCCTCTTTTCTTTTCTACTGATTTTGAAAGTTTTTTTTATATGAGCAGCAGGTGCTGCTATGATTTTTTGTATGTGTGTAGAGCTTTTTTAGGTCCAAGTGTGTCAAAACAAAAAGTCCAGAGAATGTGAAGAGAGAGTCCCTTTATGAGTATTTGGGAATGGGGTATCTTTTAGAATATTCCCAATTCAAAAAGTTGTAAATAGTACACAGGGCAACTGTTAATTTTATCTTTTTAGACAACTGCACCTATTCTAGAATATTCTTACCTATTAAAGACCTTTCTACCCTTAAAAAACCTGCTTCCCTAAGTCTACATTACCTAATGTATCCCTTGGAGTCCTTGAATTTACCATTGGGTAATCAAGGTTACTCACTTGGGTTATTATTTAACTTTAGTTAATTATCCTTAGTTTAGCTTATCACTTAACTATGATCAGGTTAACTTCATCTTTGGGTGTTAACCCTGGTTTAACTTGTTAATTAGTCCAATCCTTTAGAACTAGGTTAATTGGCTCATTACAGTTCAATTAGACTTAACTAACTAAAATCAAAGACTCAATTAACTATCAACTTAAGCAATCTAGGAACCTAGTTAATTTGACTGATTTATGACCTTCATTGGTTCAGATATCAGCTTAATTATTCAGACAAACTATTAGGCAATTAATCACTGTGAACAATCGAGGCTATAGAAAATAGGTATCCTAACTTTAAACTAGAGACTAAATTTCAACTAATCAATGATTCAAGCTTAGGAGTAATTAACCTATTAGGATCAAAGTTTTTATTAATAAAATAGTAGGTTAGGGAAAACTAACTATCAAAGGAATTCTAGGCATCCTATATGCATATCAATCCAAACTAATCAATCAAGCGAATTAATAGCCAAACAAATTCATAAGAAACCAGTTAATCAATCGTGATATTCACAGGGAATTTGACCAAGAACAAAGACATGACTGTCATGGACATATTTAAAGCTTAAACCAATCAAATTGTTCGACTAACTAAACATGGTCCAATCACATACGCTTCAACAGAATCAAATTAACCAAACTGATCAGAGGGAAGAAGAAACAAGCACACATACGAAATAGTGATAAATCCCTAGGCTAGTTACTAAACAAATCAAACACGAGATATATTCAGGGTTTTGGGATTAACTAAGAAGAACATGCATGAATGGGTAAAGGTAAGATAGTAAAGGAAGAAGAAGAAGACATCTAAAACTTAGGACATCAACCCTAGGGACAAAGGCGAAATCATGATTTTAAATTAAAACTGTAAAGGAAAGGGGAGGGGGGGTACACGTGGGGTGCTTGGCCGGAAAAATCGAAGGTTGTCGGACATTGGCCAGACTCCGACGGGGTTTGAAAATGACTCAAACCCACAGAAATCAATATCCCTCGTTGAGAGCTATCGATCCGTGTAGGTTAGAGCCATTAAGAGTCTTCGAGTCGTCTTGTAGAAGAAGGTTAGGGTTTCAGGTTTTTCAGATTTGGAATTGAGTGAGATTGAATGGGTTTTTGGTGAAATTGATAGTGGGAGGTGGTTGGGGAGGTAGTGGGGATTGTCTGGTTAAAAGTTGGGGTTGAATGGAGAAGCTCCGCCGCCGGAGGCGATTTCCGGCCGGTGGAGCACGGCGGAGGAGGGGTGGACTTACGGTGGGGGCTGGCCGGTGAGAGGGAGAGGATAGAGATAAGTGGGGAGGGGTTTAATACTTTGGCCAAATAGAGTTGGGGGGGGGGGGGTTCTTTGA
>ML275686.1:22634-52634 GCA_005239495.1 Nicotiana undulata
GCAAAAGGGGGGGGGGGGGGGGGGGGTTCTTTGAAACAGTTATATAGTGAGGGATTAGGGAGTTCCCAGCCGTTCGATTGATTTTGATCAACGGCTGAGATGGCTTCAAGGCAAAGCGGGGTCGTTTTGGCTATTTGGTGGGGCAGGCCGGGTGAGGGGTTTGGGCTGGGTAGGTGTTATGGGTAGTTGTAGAGATGGAGTTGGACCTGGGTTCTTCAGCCCAGGTCCGAATTTAGTCCTTTTAATTAATTAACCCAATTAGTTCAATTAAACTCAAGCTTAATTAAATCTAAAAAAATGTAATAATTAATTCTAAACCTTATTTTTATCTAACTATAGATTAATTAGGAATATAGAACAATCAATTGTATACTCCTAATCAAAATAAACAATTGATTTGGGTAATTAATTGTTAGGACTTATACTACGTCAAATAACCACTGTCCGTCTATTTTTAAATTAAAATTAATTATAAATAATTAGTTCATAACTCTTTGATAATGGTGACGCAATTTTAATGATTTTAAAAGATGAATCATGAATATCCAAAATGCAAACAATTCACAATTAATCACTAAAATTCAACAAAAATTCATAAAACCAATTAATTTATTGAGCTTTTTGTAGGATGGTGTGGTGGGTAAAAATCACGTGCTCACAAAAACTACAAAATAAGCCAAAAATCCGAAATCGGCCAAAATTCGACCCTCGGGCCCATATCTTGAAATTAGACAAATATGGAAGAATAAAAACCCTTGTCCTCTCCCGAGTCTAACCATATAAAATTTATCAAAATCGGACTCCGTTTGCTCCCTCAAATTCCAACCTAAAACTCTCCAAAAATCAAGCCCTAACTCCCTCAATTTCACTTTAAAATCATCAATCGAATCACAAAAACGAAGATTGATTCATGAAACATAACCAAAAACAAGTAAAGACACTTACCCGAATTCCTATGGTGAAAATCGCCTCGAAAATCTCTCAAATTCGAGCTCCCAACTCAAAATATGACCGAATGAACAAACCCTTATTTTATATATTTTTTGCCAGCTATTCTGCCTCATTTATCGTGTCAAACAATCTTGAAACTCTTTTTTTTATGCCTCCAATGGATTTCTTGTGAAATTCTAGTCAATTTAGGCCTTTTAATCACTCAATTTGACCTTATAATGAAAGAGATAAGTAGGTTTTAATATTTGCAAATAGTGCAGATTTTTAAATATGCCGTCAGTGGCAATTTCGTAATTAATCCCATAAATCTAGCAACATTTGTAAGATGACCATAAATCCTCATATGATGTCCAAATTCGATGATTTTTTTTTTGCTATGGGTCCGTAATGACGATACGGGTCTAATAATTCAATCAAAACAGAAACCAAAGCTTATTTGTTCAATATGATATCATTTATGCGTGAAGAAACGACGTTCAAACATAAGAAAAACGAGCACAACACAACCCAAACCTATCTGAAACTCACTCGAGACCCTCGAGACCTCAACCAATAATTCAAACAAGTCATATATCACTACTCGAACTTAGTCGAACCTCCAGAACACTCAAGACAACACCAAAATACCAAATCAACCTCGGATTCAAGCCTAAGAACTTCTAAACTTCCAAAATTCTCTAACGACGTCAAAACCTACCAAACCACGTCCGAATGACCTCAAAGTTTGCACACACATCACAAACGACACTACGAACGTACTCCAACTTCCGGAATTCCATTCCGACCCAGATACCTAATTTTCCATTGTCGATCAAAATCGCCAAATTTCTAACTTTCGTCAATTCAAGCTAGAACGGAGTCTTAGTTCATAAAATGACCCCTTGGGTCATCACATGGCTAAATCACAGCCCCAGAACAATGGGTGTTTAGCCACTCATGATGTAATTAAACAATTGCATAAACATTGAATCAATTGTAAATACTAAAGAAAGATGAAGAAAACTGAGAATTCTCCCGTGTGTGTTTTTCCTCCAATGTGGTGTCAATCTCGTCCAAAAATAGGTTTAGTCTTGCTTTTATACGTGTTGGGTAGGTCTAGGGCCGAATAAATCGTGTCCCGGGCAAAATAGGCCAATTTCCCGCCACCGGCGCCCACCAGGGCGCTGCTCCTATTTTAGCTACTTCCCACAGCGCCACGCGTGGCGCCTGGCACTGCCTATGGCACCCACAATGGCGCTTTTGCCGGTTTCGTCTATTTTGGCTCTAATTTCGCGCGTTTCGCCCCCGATTACTCCTGGATCATTCCTATACATAAAAACAATTAAAATTAATATAAATCATCTTGTTTAACATCCCAAATTCACGAAACAAAAGTAAAATATGAGGCGATATACATAGAAATATATATACTTTAAGCTAAACATCAACACCCCACACTTAGGCTCTTGCTCGTCCTCGAGCAATGGGACAATATACTACCCTTCAACACGTACAAAGTTTCTCATAAAGGAGCACTTTTACTTTTAATCACACATCTTACCCCTTGACTATGATCGATACCAGCAATCAAGTATGAACATATAAAAATTCACTTTCTTCCCCTTTTTAAACATGTCCAAGTATAAAAATTCTATCAATCATACCAACAACCTAATTGCAACCACCCAACCGCAAGAGTCAACTTGTATCCACTAAGCCCTCTCAATTCACGCACTTACCCAACAAGAAGGTTTACAACATTACCAATTGCTCACGAGATCATGTGCCCTCACCAACAAACAAAAGAGTGAATATAACTAGTCCACACATTCAAATATGTTTTTTGAATATAATTTAAGGACATCACACAATTGAATAAAATTTCATTCACTCTCACAAAGAATTCATATGCATCTCGTGGTCGTACCATAAGCTTGCCCGTAGTGTAAATCTCTACTAATTTAAGCTAGCCAAATCTAGGATCAATTAGGACTTTTAAGGTTGTAATGTAGGCTAAGGGACGAGTATGATATATTTAGGAATAGTGACTAACCCTCCTAAGCACTTTAATACACTACATTCATAATTCAACACATATTCTACTCAACCAATTCACTTGCCACAACCCATGTTCAACATAGCCCTTTTTCATCTCCTACACTAGCATAAGTAATAACTAAATTATCAAGTAACTAATTGATTGTTGTGTATTCAGTAGAAACAAGTATTCCAGGGTTGTGATCAGTTCACCATTCGTAGTGTGTTCTAAATAACTCTCCCTTTCATATAATTCACTCATGATTGCTAATTAATCGATAATTGCTCTCATAGCCTTATCCCGAAGTACTACTCGCCTATTCTCAATATATTAATGCCTATATTCCTATGAAATTAATCTATTAGAACACATTAAGATTACGATATTTAATTAAGCACGGTGACTAGGTATATTCCTATCCTAACCACAAATCCGCTCCCCTGGAGGGTTAAGATCGCGCTCTCTTCAATTCTTTTCTAATCTATACACGACTTTCCCAAGCATAGCATAGATAGTATATAGAACCTAACTGCGGCCCAGCCAATTAAGCAATTAAACACAGAATTGAAGAAACAAACATATATTAGTGAATTATAATCAAGGTCAAGCTAATGTCAAACAACAATATTTATGGCTAAATCACAACCCCAGAACAATGGGTGTTTAGCCATTCATGATGTAATTAAACAATTGCATAAATGTTGAATCAATTGTAAATACTAGAGAAAAATAAAGAAAACTGAGAATTCTCCGCTTCCTAACGATCCCGTGTGTGTTTTTCCTCCAATGTGGCGTCAACCTCCTCCAAAAATAGGTTTAGTCTTGATTTTATACGCGTTGGGTAGGTCTAGGGCCGAATAAACCGTGTCCCGGGCAAAATAGGCCAATTTCCCGCCCCAGACAGCGCTGGGCGCCCACCAGGGCGCTGCTCCTATTTTAGCTATTGCCCACATCGCCGCCTGTGGCGCCCAAAATTGCACTTTTGCCGATTTCGTTCGTTTTGGCTCTAATTTCACGCGTTTCGCCCCCGATTGCTCCCGGATCATTCCTATACATAAAAACACTTAAAATTAATATAAATCATCATGTTTAACATCCCAAATTCACGAAACAAAAGTAAAATATGAGGCGATATATATAGAAATATATATACTTTGAGCTAAACATCATATACCAAACTAAAAGACATTATAGTATATTTGTATCTCATAATAATTTTCGTACAATTCTGTTGTTTGTACTTCTATTAGTGTGCTAAGTTTCGTTAAAAACTCCTATAGTTTTTTTGTATTTTCCAAATTTATAGGATTTAAAAAAATTTCTTCATATCTTTTTGCTATTTATTAATATATAAGCTAGTAAAAATTATGGGGTTAATGTGCAACGCCTTAAGGTTTATGGCTCACTTTACACTGGGTAAAACTAGGGGTGTCAATGAATATTTAAAAACCAACTAAACCGATTGAATCACACTCCATCGAACCAATTTTTAAGTTTCTTTTAATAAAATCATATGTTTTTATACTAATATGTAACCGTACGGTTAATTATGGTATATTTTTTATTTTATGAAAATAAACCGAAAAAATACCGAATAAATTTATTGTGAAAAATATATGTATATATTAAGTTTAAAAATAATAAAGCATATTCACTAGCAAAATCCTAATTTACAAACTTATTATACTACTTCTGTCGAAACTAAATTATTTCCAACATATTCACTAGCAAGACACATAGTATTCTAGCGATTATGAGTAGCAAACTATATTGTATTGAATATGCTTCATTTCGTATAATTTAGATTTATCTTTTTGAATATTTAATCTTTTATAAACTTTATACTTGAATTCCAGCTTGGTTAGTATCTATCCACTCGTGTGATTTATATTTTTTGTGTCTTTGCTTAATTTTTTAGCTGCTGTAGAATAATTGATGGATACTCTGATCATCTTTCATATTTTCTTAATTCATCACCTTTCAAATAGTAAAAGTATCTAGAGACTTTTGATGAGTCATACATAATAGTGACTTTTACAAGACAGTGTCTTTCCATTCTATTAGTAACTTTTATAAGACAGTGAAACAAATACCGAAAATTAATCGAACCGTAACGATACCGACAGATATGATTGGGACAGTTTCGGAAAGTCTAATCTTGATTATACATTATAGAATAACCGAAAAATTGATATGGTACAAAATTCATAAAATAACCGGCCGAAACGAACCATTGACACCCCTGGGTAAAACGCCCCCACTTTTTAAAAGTTGATCAAATTTTATTAATGGAAATCAACTAAAACTATTCCTAAGCATGCCAAATTAATCAAGTTGAAGTAAAAAAAGGCAATAATCATGTCATGCCAATTGCATCCGCATATACTTCTGTGATGACTCTAGATAAAGGCAAAATTTAATTTGGGCCAAGAAATTAAATTATATTTTCAATTTAATGTGAGAAACAAGTGTAATCAATAAGAGATTAGGTAAGACTAAAATATTTGTGCCAAAGGCCTAAGAAATTAACAAAGTACAGAATAGAAAATAAGGGCATCAAAGATTTCCTTTAGATTTAATGACTAGTTTAATTGTGTAGGGTCTTAGAACAAAATTAAAAGAGTTGTTGGAGTTGGAGGGAATATTGCCAAATAAGAAAATTGAAAATGCAAGTACTTATATTATTATGGAATGTAATTTATTTGATTTTTGTGATTATTTGGTTGAATTGGAAAAATAAAAGATTTAGAATTACAGAAGGGAAATTAAATTGAAATATTACAACTCCTAGTAAGCTTTCACCACCAAAATGAATACTAGGATAGGGAAAGGAAAAATTCACGGGCTGTCCGGTCTTTTTTTTTACTTTTAGCCCGCGCCAGAAACTATTTACATTCGTTAGTGGAAAAAAATGAATAAAATTTGAATAATTTTTTTATGTAACATACATAATGTATAAATATACGACAAAACATATACATTTTTCGTCTATTATTTTGAGACCGTCTGTACAATGTCGTTTTGTTCTTCTTTTTTGTTTTTCATTCGGTGTTCGATACCCGCATTAAGACCCGATTAAATCAGGAATTGCACCGTGAAGTCCCAAATTGAGGGTAAAGTGCTCCATAATAAAAGTGACTCTATACCCAGGGCTTGAACCTCCGATCTCTAATTAAGAATGAGAGTACTTACCACTCCATCACAACCTTTATTTGTACCGGCTGTGGCCATGAAAGGGAACTAAATAATTCTCTTTGGAGCAGATATAAAACTTTTGAACTTAACACAAATTTATGTACACAACTTAAAAGTTTTTGGGACATTAACTTTAGACTAGATTCAGAAATATGTATATGAATAATATTCTCAAAGTTAATTAACCTGGCCGAAGGTCAAGCCATTAATTTCGGCTGAAAAGAGCAAGAAAAAAGGAAAAGATACAAACGAGGAGATTACGGACACATGATATAGAGGGGAAGAGCCATTTGTAGTTTATGAATTCTAAATTTATGTAGAAACTCATAGTTCGTCGGGGTACTTCGTCTATGGAGAAGTTATTTATAGGAGGGGATTTCAATGGGCATATTGGGTCGTCTGCTGGTGGCTATGGTAAGGTACACGGTGGCTTCGGCATTGGGGTTAGGAACATATGAGGTACATCACTGTTGGATTTCGCTAGAACTTTTGAGTTGGTCATCGTGAACTCTATTTATCCAAAGAGGGAGGAGCATTTGATTACTTTCCCGAGTATGGTGGCTAAGACTCAGATTAATTATCTTCTCCTTAGGAGGTGTGCTAAGGGGTTGTGCGAGGATTGTAAGGTGATCACGAGTGAGAACCTCGCGTCACAACGTAGGCTCTTGGTGATGGTTGTTGGTATAAAAAAGAAGAAGAGGTTTGTACGGGGGCAACCGAGGATCAGGTGGGGAGTCTTGACAAAGGATAACGCGCAAGAGTTGGAGGGAAGGTTGGCGGCTATGGAGCCTGGAAAAGTGATGGGGATGCTAGCATTATGTGGACGGCGACGGCGGACTGTATAAGGGAAGCGGCGAGAGAGGTGTTAGGGGTCTCGAAGGGATATTCAGGCGGGCACTGAGGTGACTGGTGATTGAATGACGTGGTCCAGAGTAAAGTGGAAGCAAAGAAAGCGGCTTACCTTAAGTTAGTGGAGAGCACCGACGAGGAGCAGAGGAGAGCGAATAGAGAAAGATATAAGGAAGCTATGAGGGAAGCAAAATAAGCGGTCACGGAGGCTAAGACTGCCGCGTCTGGGCGGCTGTACGAGGAATTGTGGAGTAAAGGTGGGGACAAGAAGTTATTTCTCCTGGCCAAAGCAAGAGAGACGAAGGTCGTGTATTGATGGAAGATGCCCATATTAAGCAGAGATGGCAGTCGTACTTTCATAGACTTCTGAATGAAGAGGGGGACAAAAACATCGTGTTAATTGGGGCACTCCGAGAGTCACCAAGACTTTAGGTACTGTAGGCGTATTAAGGTGGAGGAGGCCGTGGGAGCAATGTGTAAGGTGAGCCGGGGCAAAGCGATTGGACCGGACGAGATTCAAGTAGAATTTTGGACGTATGTGGGTAAAGCAGGCTTGGAGTGGATGACTGAGTTGTTTAATATTATTTTCAGGACAAAGAAGATGACAGATGAGTGGAGGTGGGGTACGATGATTCAGCTGTACAAAACAAAGGGGATATCCATAATTGTAACAACTATAGGGATATTAAGTTACTAAGTCATACCATGAAAGTTTGGGAGAGGGTGGTGGAAGGGAGGGTAAGGAGGGCTGTGTCTATATCAGAAAACCAGTTCGGGTTCATGCGGTTCGTTCTACTATAGAAGCTATCCACCTTCTCAAGAGGTTGGTGGAATACTACAGAGATAAGAAGAGGAATTTGCACATGGTGTTTATTGATTTAGAGAAAGCGTATGACAATGTCCCTAGGGACGTTCTTTGGAGATGCCTGGAGGTGAAAGGTGTGTCGGTAGCTTATATTAGGGCAATAAAAGATTTATATGATGGAGCTAAGACTCGGGTTAGAACTGTGGGAGGTGACTCGGAGCCTTTTCAGGTTGTTATTGGGTTACACCAAGGACCACGCTCAACCCGTCCTTATTTTCCCTCATGATGGATGCATTGACACATCAAATTCAAGGGGAGGTTCCATGATGTATGTTGTTCGCTGATGATATAGTTCTGATTGATGAGATGAGAGGCGGCGTTAATGAGAGACCGGAGGTATGGAGGCATGTCCTTGAGTTTGAAGGTTTCAAGTTGAGTAGGACTAAGACGGAATATTTGGAGTGCAAGTTCAGCGATGTGTCAGGGGAAGCGGGCGAGGATGTGAGGCTTGACTCGCAAGTCATCCCTAAGAGAGAGTTTTTCAAGTACCTAAGGTCTATTATCCAAGGATATGGGAAGATCGACGAGGATGTCACGCACTGTATCATGGTGGGGTGGATGAAATGGAGGTTAGCGTCTGGAGTCCTATGTGACAAGAAGGTGCCACTGAAACTTAAAGGTAAGTTCTATAGAGCGGTGGTTAGACTGGCCATGCTATATGGGGTTGAGTGTTGGTCAGTCAAGAATTCTCGTATCCAAAAGATGAAAACAACCGAAATGAGAATGTTCAGATGGATTTGCGGGCACACTAGGTTGGATAAGATTAGAAATGAAGATATTCGGGAGAAAGTGGGCGTGGCTCCCATGGCCGACAAGATGCGGGAAGTGAGGCTTAGATGGTTCAGACATGTGCGGAAGAGGAGCCTAGATGCCCTGGTTAGGAGGTGTGAACGATTGACTTTGACAGGTACGAGGAGAGGTAGAGGGCAGCCTAAGAAGTATTGGGGCGAGGTGATCAGGCAGGACATGGCGTAGCTTCAGATTTCCGAAGACTTGGCCCTGGATAGGGAGGTGTGGAGGTCAAATATTATGGTTGGAGGTTAGGGGGTTGTTGACCGTTTTTTCCTCGTTGTTCTTGCTAGTCTGATAGTGTTTTGTATATGACTACTAGCGGTTTTTGTTCCATCACATTTTATTTTTATTTTCAATTTTTATTATTACCATAATTATTGTCCTTCCACTCATTTGTTGTCGCTTATGGTGTAGATATTATTTGTCTTGTTTCTGTTGTTGTTATTGATCTTGTGCCTTTGAGCCGAGGGTCTTCCGGAAACAGCCTCTCTACCTTCCGGGGAAGGGGCAAGGTCTGCGTACACCCTACCCTCCCCAGACCCCACAAGCGCAAATACATATATTTAAGCAAAAGTTGTTGGGTTCGGCCGAACCCGCACCTAATAAGCTAGCTCCGAACATGTATCACGTATAATCACTGAATTGTATCTTATTTATGTCAGCATCTCCTATATACATAAAAGAAATTAACCTTGTATACGCAATATAATTATTCGGTGAAGGAGTTCGGATAAACACCCTTTCGCCCTCCTAGCTCAAGCACTGCTCGGTCCCCAGCAAGGCTGAATGCAAGGTCTCAAATCAGAACCAAAACTTGATTCATTTAAACCAAAACCAACAGCAGCCCGGGTCTTAGGTGCAGCAATTCAAGGAAAAGCAGAACAATCTCCTCACAGAAGATATTCCGTCGCACTACAACATTATGCATATACAACTACAAAGTGCAGCATTTTACTCCATACCTAAATAATGATCAACACTTTATCAAAACATACTGAAGTACAATAAACTTGTGGAGTACTTAAAATTATATCACATTTACAACTTGATATGGTGATCAACACATTCTCTAAGTAAACTTGTATCTTGTTGGAAATCAACATACTCTCTAAGTAAACTTCTATATTGAGCAGAGATGCTTTATCGCAGTTCATAGCACTATGGACATCAAACAATCTTAGCGGAAAAGGTGACATACAAAGCCAACAGAACAATTAGAAACCGATAAAACCTGGTGTAAGGGACTTCAAGATTTTTTTTTAATGAAACCATCTACCCTAATATTATCCTTCCACGATAGAAACTTCATGCAGATAGGCGGATTCACGCCTGCTAAAGCTAGTATCGAACTTGGCAAGGTCCAGATTCCATCACCACAAATTAGTCCAGATGCAACGGCAGGTCCAAATGCATCAGCCTTAACCTTGTCTATCTTTGTCCAGACAAACAAGATCAGGCTCCCGAGACACATATCAATAGCAAAATAGGATCCAAGATAGAACGGTATGGCCATTGCCATTGGAAGAGGAATATACTTTGCCTTATTCTTTCCTACAGCATCCCTTAAGGCGTTGATGGCAATAGCTCCAAGGAAGAATACATAACAAAGGGTGAGACAATTCTTCGGTAGAGCTGAGAAACCTTCGACCCCTAAGATAGACATGTTACGATAGACGAGAGCATAAGGGGCAGGATATTCCGAACCTGGAACACCTAAGTCGTGGAACGCCTTGTAGAAGAGCCAAAATACACAAGGAGAAATGACGCAGCCCATTGCTGTTCCGATTATTTGGCTTATGAACATCGATCTAGGAGAAGCCAAAGTCATGTAACCGGTTTTGAAGTCCTGTGTTAGGTCGGATGCAGTGGAAACTATGTTCATCATCACACCACAAGCAGCTAATCCAGCTAGAACCCCACCATGAGCGGCCCCAGCCCATGCCCCGATCGTGAAAATGGCCAGCTTTCCATACGTGGATGCCAATGACCAGTCGGTGAGACCACATCCGTAAGCATTGCAGAAGGCTAGTATTGGTGCAAAAATATAAATTACGACGATGTAGTACCATTTAAGTTGATGGAAAATATGCGGAAGTGTTACAGTGGAGACGATGGCAATGCTGACGTAACCAGCTATTGCGACCCACGTAGGGATTTGATCCTTGAGGAAAAGCTCGGTTCGTATCTGATCATCATAAGATATAGAAGGCTCTGTAGGAGATCCACGGGCACCAACAGGAAGGACGGACCCTGCTCTTTTCTCACGGATTTGGAAATATATACCATATAACGTTCGTCCAAGTACTTTGCAAAAGTTGTACAGACCATCACCAAGGATCATGGCGATCGCTATGAAGACCTGCAATACAAGATCATTATGGAAACGCAATAAGCCTCATTTCAGTTTTATAAAAGAATCAAGATTGTCGACTCATATTCATCGTTCTGCTCCAAAAGAGAAGGAGAAAAGGAGAGATTACCCTGTAACCTTGTATGCCATGAAGGCTGCTGTCGCTTTGATTAGCAGGGTACCAATGACCTTTTCGGTCTTGAATAAGAGGCCACATTATACCCCATGAAAGGATAGCTCCAACTAGCAAAGATATGTTGATCAGATAAGGACATATCATCCCAACACCAACATATGTTGCCGAGAAGTCAAAGTAAAACCTGGTTGATTGGAGAAATAAGCCGAAAGATTACAATGATAAACAAGACGAAAGTCAGTTATCTTGTGTAGAACAAGCACAAGTTGAGAGTACATACTGAGAGACAGATATCAACAGCACAAAGAATCTTAAGATGGATGCTGGTCAACTTCCTAAATATAAGCTAATTACAATAAGAAATATTACTTGTTTTCGTAGGCTTTGAGACCGAATGTGGGAAAATTGACAAAACCACAGCCATCTCCTGCTGTGAAAAACCACTGGAAGAAACCCCATAAGAAGCTGAAACTGAAAAACTTTCCCAAAGCTTTTACTTGTTTCCTGCAGTTAGCAATAAGGAAAAAAACAATTAGTACTGTCGTTTATAAGAAACGCTCGTCTAGTTAAATACGTATGAAACACTCACTTGGCTAGCTTAGCTCCTTGTGGTGTATGGAAACTGTTGATCAAATGAGCAGTTGCAGTTCCACTTGGATATATTAGTTTAAAGTCTATGATCATAATCTGAAACAAATACACATTATCTCAAAAAATGTTATATGAAACATAGAAGAACAATAGTATCAATTATTAGCCATTCATTCCAAAACTACTTATGGACAGCTCCAAATTTTGAATCTTTTCTCTACTTTGAGAGAGGAGTCTAGAGGGGAGTCTTGGCGTAACAAGTAAAGTTACTGCATAAATGCAGGAGTAAGGCTGCGCACAATAGACCCTCATGGTCTGGCCTTCTCCGGACCCCGCACATAACGGAAGCTTAGTACATGTGGTTGCCCTTTTTTTCTCTACCTCTATAAAAGAAAAACAGATGAAGTTCATGTCTTCTGAAAAGGAAAAAAGGGCAAAATTTGCCATTCATATCCTTGTCGTTAGCAAACTAAAAGGCAACCCGGTGCACAAGGCATTCCACGTTACACACGATCTGGAGAAGGACCGCACCCCAAGGGACGTGGTGTAGACAGTCTATCCTAATGCAAGCATTAGTGGTTGTTTCCACGGCTCGAACCCGTGACCTATAAGGGCAAATTGCCTCATATTATAGGGGCAAATTTGAACTTTTGCTCCTTTTAAAAGTTTGATTGTGCTAGAAAATATGATATTAACACATGGATTAGAGATGTGAGTTAAGAATGTACCTTACGAAGAGGAACGACAGAGAAAAGTCCAAGAAAGCTAACAACAAAAAGGAAACAAATCATCCATCCCAAAGAAGGGTTCTTAATATTATCTGCAGCATTATCTTCATTTGACTGTTTAGCAATAACATCACTCATGCCAAAAAGATAGCTTCCAAAACCTCCTGCTCATCAAAGATAAAATGTAAGTAAACGAAATAAGAAGAACTGGAAGAGAAGAGGTTAACTTCTCGTCTGATTTAAGATATTGTCCGCTTTAGGGCAAGCGCGCACATCTTACACCATTAAGATTATCTAATGGTGTGAGGTAGGACCGTAGGTGTGTTCACGGTTCGGTTTGGATCGGTTTTTCCCTAAAAAGAAACCAAACCAAGTAAGTCGGTTGTTCAAATATTGGAACCAAACCAAAACAATTAAATCGATTTTTTATCGATTCGGTTTTTAGGTTTTTTAAGTTTTTATTGGTTTTTTCCTTACATATGAGACATACACTACCAAACACATATTCCGGCGACTACATTTTCAACGTAACACTATCAAACCAATTGCTCTTTGAGAAATCTATCATTTACCAAGATATATTGATGATAATTGAATCAAATAGTGATGGATAATTTAAGTACTCAATTAAAAATCGATTATTTTTAACATGAAATAAATTCTTTTACTTAGCCAAAGGAAACTACCAATAAAACTAAAATGTAAAGACAAAGAATTAAATTATTAAAATAGCAAAGAACTAGACTAAAAATACAAACGACTAATATGTACCACAAAGTTTTTGAAAAGTATACACACATATATATAGGTGTAATAATAAATTTAAATAGTTGCTTCCATAGTCGGTTTGGTTCGATTTTTTCCGGTTATTTTTTGATTAAAACCAAAACCAAACCAAATTTGATCAGTTTTTAAAATTCAAAACCAAAACCAAACTAAACCTAAAAGGTAGCCGTTTTATTGGTCGGTTTAGTTCGGGTTTTCGGGTTTTTATGAACACCCCTAGTGTGAGGTTGAGTGCGGCCCTTCCCCAGACCTTGCAGGAAGCTTTATACACCCAAATGGCTTTTTTTTATACTTTGCATGTGGGACTTTGTTCACACACACCCAATAAATTCGTGTAAAAAACTAAAATTCTCTGAGTGCTCATATTTCAAATCGGTGGGAGCACTCTTCTTTTCCATTTTTTTTGTTTTGACTTCTTATTTATATTTATAAATTCATCAGCTAATAGGAAAATACTTGATTAGATTTCCAAAACTTGTAGAGATTATTGCTTAAGTTCCAATAACAAACAATTTAAGAATCATTACAAAAGAGATAAAATTGTCAAATAATTCTTTAAAAGATTTTAGCAACCATTATTTCAATTGAAATACTCTTCAAATAAGTCAAGAAAATTTTGTCTAAGCATTATTTAAATGAGTCTCTTTTCGACATGTTGTTATGCAGTAGTAGTGGATATATAACTTAAAATTAAGATCCTTAATCTGGATCTAGCCATGTTAATAGTTCTGAACAAGGGGAATATTTTTCCAATATTCTAAAGCAATAATAATTCTCCTATTTATGCAAGTTATTCTGGATAACTATATCGCGAACATAGTATTTTCTTAAAAACCCTTTACCTCCACGAGGTAGGGATAACGCCTGCTTATACATTACCCTCCTCAGATTCCACATTGTGGAAATATATGGCGGTCTGTGGATACACAACCCTCCCCGGACCCCACACCGTGAGAATATACTGGGTGTTTGCGTATATAGTCAGACATCTCTTTAACATCATCCCTATATAACAATCATTCACTATAAAAATCAAGTTTTTTTGGAACTAATTTTAATCTTATATTATAATATATGTTCTCTATAACAGCATTTCGCTATAACATTCAAAAAATATCGGCATAAACGAGACTGTTATACAGAGGTTTGCCTGTACATTACCTTCCCCAGATCCCATACCGAGTGTATTATTGTTATTGTATACTATTATCACGGATATAACTGTGAATAGTAGGGGTGTTCTGAACCGAAAAATCACACCAAACCGAAAAACCAAACCAAACCAAACCGATTAAAAAACCCGACTAGGTTTGGTTTGACTTGGTTTGGTATTGAGTAAAAAACCCGAACCAAACCGACATATAAATATATAATTTATATATATTTTTTAAGACTTTATATTGAATTATCTTTAAAAAATATTGAAATATTTGGGATCCTCTCATGTGTTAACCTTGAAAGCGTACATTTACAGAAAATTATTGATAGACGACTAAGAAAATAACTATCATGTGTTACTAATAAAATTCTCCCATTGGAATATTTTAATAGATCATATGTTTGTCAATTTTTTCAATATTTACTAAACATATATTCACTTATCAAAACTTTATCTATAACTTTAACAAAGTAAGATTCGAACAATATTCATGTAATAAAAAACCTGAAAACCCGAAAACCCCGATAAAATCGAACCAATCCAAACCGATATAGTTGATTTGATTTGGTTTTTATAAAAACTGAACCAACCCGATCCATGTACCCCTAGATGATCAACATTATTAGGTTGACCCACCACTTGCGGGGATCATAACAAAGAATTTAAAATAAGTGTTGCAAATTTCCAGCTTGCGCAAGTGTTAATCATACTAGTCCAACAAGTCAAGTAAATGACACTCCAGTTGTTGCAAAGACTTTTTAAATTAGTCAATAATTCACACTATTGACTAACTCATTAATTATTATTTTTTCGAGTCCAAGTATATACTAATTCATCAACCTGAATATTTTTTTTATTATTCTACACAGAAATTGATAGCAAAATTTAAATCCCAAGTCATCTTAAGTAGAGACGTACGAGTGAAAGTTGTGATAAGTGATGGTTATCAATAAATTATACACATTTTAATTTATGACCACAAGAATGAAAAGTACCTTTTTACATATAATCTAAAATTTAGTAAAAATTGCACTGGGCGCTCTATTTGGTCGCCCCCATTTAACTTATAATTATATTTTTAAAATTATTTAACTTATACCCTAATTTTACAACTTCAAGAGTCTCCTTCTTCCTGCTACCTGTGCAAAACTTCAGCTTATTTAGTGCTGAAGTTTTTACAAATGAACTAAATAACTTCAGCATCTTCTGCTGAAGTTTTTGAAAAAGCTTTACGACAAAACTATTGAATCCAGGACAAAACTTCAGCTAAAACATGCTTAAGTACAGCAAATAGAGAACAAAACTTCAGCTAGTAGAATGATTAAGTTCAGCAATTACAAACAACTTCAGGCCTGTCTACTAGAATGCTGAAGTTTATGTTGTCTTTGCTACTTCAGGCCCGTATGCCTGAAATTTATGCAAAAAGTGGGTACGCTTGTAAATTGTTTTGTAAAGCGGGTATAAGTTAAAACGTGACCCAAAAAGCGGATATAGATACAAATCCACCAAATTTTTATGTCCAAAATCAAATTAGAATTTACCTAAATTGATAAAATATTAAAGAAAGAAGAATATTACAAGGGCTTTTACGGCTATTCTAGAAATTCAAATTGAGCCTAACGAGATGAGAACCCCACACACCTTTTCACTCGTGTAAAGAAGAAAGTAAGCGTTTGGATAATATTTGATATAAAGTTTAAAAATATTATTTGGAATTTAAAGTTGAATTTTTTTTAAACATTTCACTTTTGGACATGACTTTCATATGAAAAAACGTTATTTTTAGTAAAAACTATTTTTTTAAAAAAATATCCTTCACTTGAACAAGTTAAAAACTTTTAAGTGAAAATAATTACATTTACTTAAAATACTCTCAAATAATTTTTAAAATATTTGATATTTTGAATATTGAAATTTAATATTTAAAAATACTGATGCTTAAATTCGTTGATATTTTTATACACTGCGGACTCCACAAAGCAAAATGCCGAAAGAGCAGTAAACAAATATCCCGTCGACCAAATAATGACATTTTATATAGTCCAATATTACAGCATACTTTAATGGCGATGTCACTTTGTTTCTTTCTCCATTTAATTGAAAAAATGAGATAAACATATGCTTTGACAAAAAAATACAATTTTAACTTTTTTTCCAACCTCATCTTCATGAAAATTGGTTTCCACATTAAGTAAAACATCTCATCAGCTAACCAAACTTCTGTGTAGTCAAATTTAAACTGAATTCTCTTTTAAATTTAAACTATTCGCTTCAAAAATAACTAAAAGTAATCGTCAAAGTAAAATTAGAAACACAAATAAAAGACACATTATTTGTTACTATCTCCGATCCATAATAAGTGGCCAATTTGCTTTTGGCACGGAGTATAATTTTCCGGCGAACCTTGGAGAAAGGTAGCTTCGCCCCTGGGTCCGGACAATGTGCGTACGCAAACCTTATTCCTATCTTGTGTGCAGGAGCGAAGCTATGTTGGTCCAAGAGTGGTCAACTGATTACCCTTCGCCGAAAAATTATATTATATATAAGGTAAAATATTATACTTATTATTGATTAAAAGTAGATTTTGAACAACCTTATTAAATTTCTTTGACTTCGTCACTGCTTGTGTGGGGGCAGGGGAAATTACACACTCATAAAGATAATTACACAATTAGTAACTCGAAAAATAAGACGGTTAAACTATCATTACACTATCAGTTAAATAATGTTGTGAAAGTTAATCATGTTTAATTTGCATAATTGTTAGGATAAAAAGAGAAAGAAAGTAAAGAAATACTTACCACTAAAAGCTATGCCAGAAGTTGCAACAACACAAGTCTGAATAACTGTATTTTCTTGACGAGTAAATGGCTGCTTTAGGCAACCAGATTTCTCAAGAAACTTAGTCCAAGTCTTGACAAAGAAGAACCCCAAAAGACCAGCAGAAACATTAAGAGAAGGGATAATTCCAGTAGTAAGATTTAACTTCATAACAATGAAAGTGAAAAGAATTCCCAATATAAAGCTCACAAAAAATGCTCTTAATGTTAATTGACTTTGCCATGTTGGAACTTCTTTTGACTCAAAAATTCTTTCTACAGATTCTTCTTCTTGTTCTCGACCTAAATGGGATTCATTGTTTTTTTTGGTAAGAAAATCAACTTGAGAATTAGTATTATTTGTTGAGTATTCAGTAGAAGAATATGGTTCTCTTCTATTGCTACTGTTGGATCTATCCATGGTTTTGTGCTGTATACAAAAAGTATACTCTTTTTTTTTTTTTTTTGTGCTTTGTTTTCTTGAAGTGAGGATTGGTATTTATTGATAATTGAAGAAGAAAGGTGAATAGGAATGCGTGCTGCTATGTGGGTCACACTATATTGTATACAATAAGGTTTTTTCATGTCCAAATTAAAGGAAATGGTTGTCCTTAATCCTTATCAGATGTGGAAGAGTGGGTGGGGTGGGGGATTGGGGGTGGTGGGGCTGAATATGACTATCATATGGCAATACTATAATGGGTTTATGAAATATTGAATTGAACGCTTTCTTGATAGAGATGTGGGATGGTTTTGTTTTACTGGATTTGAAATATTTATTATTGTTTTCGTTCGAAGAAGTTTTACTTTTGTCATTTTTTAAATATTTTTAAGTATTTTAAATCTGTCACGACACCAAAATGCTCAATCGTGATGGCGCATGTCGTGAAATCCGGCAAGCCACACATTTTATTGAAACAAAGTTTGTTCTTTAGAAAATATATAAATTAAGAAGCAAAAGTATCGATAATAATTCATTTGAAAGTCTAACATCGCTAAAACACAATTTAAAATCCCATCCCAGATTTAGTGTCACCAAGCCACGAGCTACTATAAGTATAATGTCGAAATGTAAAACTAACATAATAGTGTCCGGATAAAAAACCAAAAATACAATAGGAAGATAAAGAAGGAGAAATCGAGGTTGCGGTCGCCAGCTGCTACCTCGAAGACTCCTAGGAACTCTGTCAGCCAATCAACCACTGCTGCCGAGCCTCGATGAACCTGGATCTGCACACAAGGTACATGGGATAACGTGAGTACACTAATTCAGAAGTAACGAACCCAAACTATGGGCTGAGAGGTAGTAACGAACTAAACCTCAGCAATTACAATAAACAGCGTACAAAATTTAGACATATTCACAGTTTATCAGAACATGAACAAAATATGCCAAGTATGACCAATATATATATATATATATATATATATATATATATATATATATGAAACCAGTGTGGAGATGCACATAGTGCTCGCAACCCTCACATAGAAGTCCACTCGGTACCTTTGTATATGGCTCTCAGGCCCATGAAAGATCCATCCCGGAATGTACATGAACACCGGTGACCGTAGTCACTCAGTACTGAGGAAAAGGCCAATCCAGCCCCATGGAGAAGATCCATCTCCGAAATACAACACTCGGACACGATTCATGTCTAGGAACGATCCATCCCTTACATAACATCAACTTCGGACAAGGTCCATGTCCAAGGAAGATCCATCTCTCAATATTAATGCGCTCACTGGGGGTGTAAAGACTCCGGAGGGGCTCCTATAAGCCCAAGCATTATATCAAGCCAACGAAGGCATGATCAAAGTATCGTTGCGGTGTGCAGTCCGATCTCATAATTGTCTCAATAACAGGCTCTCGGCATCACTCAATCATTACTCTCCAGTCTCGCTCGCATGAGCTCACCAATGCATGAATAGCCCAAAACAATGATAAATATATAAAATTAACAATTATCGAGACTGGGACATGAAATGATATGCTATGACAGGACTGAGTATATGAAATCAAGTAAACACATAAGGAGACAGTAATATACGACCACTCGGGTCTCAGCATTTTCGGCGTGAAGCCCTATCATTTGACTTAGCATGATTTCTAGCATGATCACATTAACTACATTAATAAAAGTGCGGATATCAATCCGTAATAGCTATTGGACGGTGCCATGGGGTGAGTCAGGCCGCAAATCACTCGGTGCACGCCCGTCACTTAGCGTGTGTGTCACTTTAATTATAGTCATATATCATATAGTTCGGGATTTCAAACCCTTAGAACCAAGTTTGGAAACGTTACTTACCTCAAAACCAGCTAAAATCCTAGCCCTTAATGCCTTTGCATCTAGACTTGGCCTCCGAGTGCTCCAAATCTACCAAAAATCATATTTATATCATTATTATATGCTAAGGAACTAAGCCCATTCAAAATTATCAAAATTAACCAAAAAATTTCCTTTCGGACTTTTGTTCTGGAGTTAATCTTTCTAACAACTTTACACCAATGTAAAGTTTCCTTTCGGGCATTTGTTCCGATATGGAAACAGCCTCGAGTTCTTCAGCAGTGGTTTTGATATGTTCTTCTTCTTCTGATTCATGAATGAAATCTGGTCTGGAGTCTATGTCCGCATGTTCTGGCTCATTCTTGATGATTACAGGATTTGTTTTGTTATTATCCTCCCCCGTACCTATTGGAATATCTATTTCTTTGGTACGTATCTGATCAGACGTTTGTTCCATACCTATTTGTTGATGAGCCTCTGTTTGACAATTCGTTGTTTCTTCCGCGTCTCTTTTGTTGTTAAAAGTTATTGAATTAATATTCCTCGAGGTTGGCTGATCACCCCTGATCTGTTGTATTCCCCATTTGGAAGGGAATTTTATTACTTGATGTAAAGTAGATGGGATTGCTTTCATGTCATGGATCCATGGTCTTCCCAGGATGACGTTGTAAGCCATTTCTGTATTAATGACTTGGAACTTTGCATTTTTGACGACTCCTTCAGCGTAGGTATTGAATTCAATCTCACCTTTAATTATCACTGTTGAATTGTCGAACCCAGATATGGCTCGGACCTTTGGAATCATTATGTTTTCTACTAGCATTTCTTCCATGACTTTCGTCAAAATAATATTGATTGAACTGCCTAGATCAATCAACACCCTTTTAACGTTAGTGTCATGAATGAGTAAGTATATTACCAGCGCGTCATTGTGTGGAAGTGTCAATCAACCAAAGTCTGCATTGTCAAAAGATATTTGTTCTTCTCTCATTTCTTCTCGAACCCGCTTTCCGTGCGTGTTCGTGGCTTTTGAGGTTAGCTGACAGATTATACCGTTTACCTTTTCTCCTCCATGTATGATGTTAACAGTCCATTTTGGGGAGGGTGGTTTTGGTGGCTCCTGCATGTTCTTCATATATGCATGTTTACCTTTATCACTAAACACGTTTGTTAAATAACCCTTCTTTAATAGATGTTCTACTTCACTTTGTAAATATCTGCAATATGTTGTTCTATGGTCGTGATCATTGTGGAATTCATACCATTGATCGAGGTTCCTCCTGTTAGGATTAGAACGCATTTCTTTCGGCCATTTAGCTTTGTCTCCCATACTTCTTAGTATTGAGACGAGCTCAGTGCTGCTTATATTAAAGTTATGGTGTCCAATTCGGGTAATATCCCGGAATTGTTCATCTTGATCTCTCTTAGATCTAGATGAGGATGAGTTTGTATCTCTTCCTGAAGGTTTTGTGTTTTCGAACCTGGGACGTAGATCACGTCTCGAGGGTCCTAAGTAAGGATCATACCTGTGTTTACCTGACTTTTTCTCTGATTCTAGGCGTCTTGTTCTGTGATATTCTTCATCTTTTGATCGTGTAATTATATCCTCTTCAATCCTTAGTTTAGTACTGTACCTGTTGTACACATCATTCCATGTCGTGGCTGGAAATTCTCTTAGACTCTCTTTGAGTCGTCTCGTCGCTTATGAATTTTTCTCGTGCAAGTTACTTGTTAATGCCATGGCAGCCCAATTGTCAGGCATCCTTGGTAATTGCATTCTTTCCCTTTGAAACCTGTCTACAAACTCACGGAGCAATTCCTTGTCTCCTTGCTTTAACTTGAATATATCTTCCATTCGTTTTTCAACTTTTTGTGCACCAGAATGTGCTTTTATAAACGAATCTGCAAGTTCAGCAAAAAAGTTTATAGAGTTTTCAGGGAGAAGAGAATACCAGGTTAAAGCTCCTTTCGTGAGTATTTCTCCGAATTTTGACAAGGACTGATTCTATCTCCTCTGTTATCAAATCATTTCTTTTTACTCCAGTGGTGAAAGCAGTCACGTGATCACGTGTGTCGGTTGTCCCATCGTATTTGGGGATATCAGGCATTCTAAACTTCTTGGGTATAAGTAATGGGGCTTCACTTGGTTTCCAAGGTTGTTGAGAATACCTATCCACATTGGTTCCTTTGATAATAGGAGGAACACCAGGGATTTGCTCGATGCGATCGTTTTGTTCTTTCATATGCTTCTGCATGGTTAATAATAAATTTTGTAATTCTGAATTACTAGTCGTACCTGGTCGTGTTTCAGGAAGTGTATTGAGAGTTTCATCCCTGGTTGGATTTGTTAACCCCGTTTGCGAATCTTCCACTAGAATTGTATTATTCAGAGGTAGTGTTGGTGGTATTGGAGGTATTTGTGGTAATCCTCTTGCAAATTCTCGCAAAGCTTGTCCCACGTATTCAGCAATCATTTGCCTAATTTGATCTGATTCCACCGGTTGTTCATTATTGTTACGATTGTCAGCTCTTTCAGGAGATGGTTCTCTCGAAGCTCGTGGGGTTCCTCGGGGAGGAGTTGAAACTGGGGTTTCACTTCTTTGCTGGTTGTTATCGTCATTATTGCTGACGCTATTGTTGTTGAAATTCTACATAATTTTAAGGATATCGATTGGTATCGAAAACGATGATTATCAGATTCCTCGTAACGGAACCAATTTGTTTAACAAAAAAATAAGATCTTTTGACTAAAGCTTAATTTATGATAAACTCGGGTTACTGATAATCGAATTAATAAAATAAAGAATAAAATAGCAATAATTTCGAGAGCAATGTGCAAAAAATTAAAATAGCTTAGTTTCCGAGAAATCAGATGCCCCTGTTTGTTACAGTTTTATCCCTTTTATAGGGATAATCTCCTAGTACAACGTTTGTATTTCTGTCATGATAGCCTATTTAATGATTAATTATTACATTAATGAGGCGTTACAATGGTGAATAGTAACTGTTATTTTAGGAGTTACATAACGTACAAGACATTGATTGCTGATCTTCGAATCGGCCCATTATTGCGTCCGGATTCGTTGTGACCGTGTCTCTTCTTCTTTGATGATCTTTCCGCGACTTATTCCTTGCATTGACCGTACCTTTTTATTCCGTGTCCACGTGTGATATTTTATTTGGTCCATCTGGCTGGCTGAGTCATCCAAAATTTGTACACGTATGAGGCTATATTTTTTACCAATACAGATCTCATAACTGTGTCAATAACAGGATCTCGGCATCACTCAATCATTACTCTCTAGTCTCGCTCGCATGAGCTCACCAATGCATGAATAGCCCAAAACAATGATAAATATATAAAATTAACAATTATCGAGACTGTGACATGAAATGATACGCTATGACAGGACTGAGTATATGAAATCAAGTAAACACATAAGGAGACAGTAATATACGACCACTCGGGTCTCAGCATTTTCGGCGTGAAGCCCTATCATTTGACTTAGCATGATTTCTAGCATGATCACATTAACTACATTAATAGAAGTGCGGATATCAATCCGTAATAGCTACTGGACGGTGACATGGGGTGAGCCAGGACACAAATCACTCGGTGCACGCCCGTCACTTAGCGTGTGTGTCACCTTAATTATAGTCATATATCATATAGTTCGGGATTTCGAACCCTCAGAACCAAGTTTGAAAACGTTACTTACCTCAAAACCAGCTAAAATCCTAGCCCTCAATGCCTTTGCATCTAGACTTGGCCTCCGAGTGCTCCAAATCTAACAAAAATCAGATTTATATCATTATTATATGCTAAGGAACGAAGCCCATTCAAAATTATCAAAATTAACCAAAAAATCCGAAATTGGCCAAACCCGACCCCCGGGCCCACGTCTCGAAATCCGATAAAAATTACATCACAAGAACCCTCATCCTCCCACGAGTCTATACATACCAAGAACATCAAAATCGAACCTCAAATGACCCTTCAAAATCCCAATTTAAAGTCTCCAATTACAAGTCCTAATATCTCAATTTTTGTCACTAATTTTCGTAATTTTCACACCCAATAAGTCAAACAATCACATATAAACGAGTTTTAGGCCCAAAAGTCTTACCTCCACGAAGAACCCTCGAATTTTCTCTTCAAAACCCTTCAAAAAGCTTCAAACTCATGTAAAAATGGTGGAAGAATGACCAAAATCCGAGAAGGGTTCTTTTTATACTTTCTGTCCAGGAAAATCGTACCTGCGGTCCATTTCATCGCACCTGCGGTCCCAGGTGCGCACCTGCGGAACTTTATTTAAAGGCCAAAACCCGCACCTGCGACCAAACTACCGCACATGCGACACCGCAGGTGCGACCCAACCTCCGCATCTGCGGTCCTTCACCAACCCCACAATTTTTAGCATCATCGATCCCTTGTCCGCTTCTACAGGCTCGCACTTGCGGTCCCCTATCCGTAGGTGCGGAAACAGCAGAAGGTTTCACACCAACGACCTTTAAAAATTCTAAAACTCCCCGATGGCCATCCGAAATCACCCCAAGCCCCTCGGGACCCCAACCAAAAGTACCAACAAGTCATAAATGATCACCCGAACTTAGTCGAACCCTCGGAACACCCAAAATAACACCGAAACATCGATTCAACCCATGATTCAAGCCTAAGGATTTCAAATTTTCCAAAAATCACCAACGATGCCGAAACTACCCAGAACTCGTCAGAATGATCTGAAAATTTGCACACACATCCAAAATGACACGACAAACCTGTTCCAACTTCCGAAAATCCATCTCAACCCCGATAGTTAATTTTCCACTGCCGACCGAAAATTGCCAAAAACTCAATTTTGCAAATTCAAGCCTAATTCTACCCCGGACCTCAAAACCATGTTCCGAACACACTCATAAGTCCCAAATCACCTAACGAAGCTATCCGAGCCATAAAATCTACATTCCAAGGCCGTTTACCTATAAGTCAACTCCCGGTTGACTTTTCCAACTATTAGGCCAATTTAAGAGACGAAGTGTCTCAATTCTCACCACGACCACTCCGAATCCGAACCAACCAACCCAACACATCATGAATAGGTTAAATAACATATGATAAAGCTGAAATAGGGGAAACAAGGCTAATCTCACGGAACGACTGGCCAGGTCGTTACAAAAATTTAAATGATTTTCTATAGTAACTTGTAATAATTTTTAGTAAAAATAGCACGACTTAGCCAGTTTTCGGACTAGTCATTCAAAAATAGTCAAATTTTGTAAAGTCATTAAAAAATAATTACTATTTTACTGTAATATGGACCGATCTAATATAATATACTAAAAATTAGTACATTTATATATGAATTTCCAGCATATTATACTGGAGCACTAACACGCAAAAAGTTTCAGTATAATTAAAGTAACGATATGTTGGAATCGACGGTTTAGCATATTATTGAGCCAATAAGTTTTTTTTACGGGAGCAATATAATGATGGGGGAGTGAGAGAAAAAGTGCATCTTTTGAGATAGAGATTCTGAGGATTCTGTGAAGAGTGAAAGTTGACAATTAAGCTGGCGGTGGTCCGCGTGAGTGAGAACGCAGAGTCTATAAAGTAAAGAGGGGAACACAATGACCAAATTGGGCTCGAGATACGAATTTAGAATTTAAATTTTTTGTTATTAAACCCATCGTATCTTTACAAAATATAAATTCATAATATTATTTATTTTTATGCATAAATTTGTACTTCTCGTCAAAAGTTTGGGTTCAAATAGACTCTGGCGTTCCTAATCTACGTCGCTCTTGCTTGGCTTTACAAGTAGTGGCGGAGCCAAATATACCATAGGGGTGTCAATCGACACTCTTTCATCGAAAAATTATATTGTATAATTACATAATTTTATTTAAAATATATATATGTATATACTATATAATGATACCCCTTGACTTTTTGATAAATTTATTACTTTATATTTTGATTCTCTTTAATAAAAAATTCTGATTCCGCTAATGTCTGCAAGGTAGGTTTTGGTTCAGCTGACCAACTTGCAATCGGTCATACTGTCAAAAACCAGATTCCACTCATGCTATCCCAAATTGAACAACGTACTTTTCAAGAAAGTTTATTCCTAGAAACAATTTTTTAATGTGAAGGATGATGCATTAACTAGGACGAAAATATTCATTGTTTTTAACACTATCCTCCAATATACTATAAGTTCAACTTTTTTAATAATCGTTTGATATTTTAAATCAATTAATCCTAGCTTCGGGGCTTGAGATCTATGACTAAGAAATAAGAATGAGCGATCTTTTTTATCCTACCGCACCCCCTAATAGTAACTAGATAGAATTAATATCTGATTTGTATTAAAAGAATTATTAAATATATATAAAAATTAAATTCAGAATTCAGTCATTATCATAGAATTTAAAATGATATTTTCAACATTGGATCCTCTTTTAATGTTTATATTCTTAAAAACTATATATGATGACTCTATATTTATATAGAGTACAATATCATTATACAGCTAGAATACAAAAATAAGTAAATAAACGTTAAAATATCTTCAGGTAAAGGTTTCTTAGAATTCCATAAATATATTAATTCACTCATGTTCACTAATTGTGAATAAAAATGATAAAAATACAAATCGATAAACATCAAATACAACCAATAATATCGAAAATAAATGCTTTCTTGTGCTTCAAGATAGAAGCGGGCGAAGGCAGAAAATTCAATAAGGGTTTTGAACACCCTTTGCCAGTTGGCTATGTAAGGGTGTTCAAAATCTATTTTTAATCAATAACAAACGATATTTTACCTTATACGTAGTATAATTTTTTGCGGAGGATGGTCAATTGATCACCCTTGACCCTATGTACCTTCGCCCCTGGAAGGAAGGGGGTTCAATTGAATCTCTTTATTGAAAAACTATTCTGCGTATTAGATTTTTTTTTTAATTAAGTTTTTGAATCCTTTTTAACATAGTGAAAAGTTTTATTAAAGGGGCAAATGGGATTCAAAAATTCCTATTGTGACATTGACTTGGACTTTAAAATAAATTAAATTGTGAAGTAACACATAAGACATGGAAAGGTATACAATCACGATTAATGCTTTGAAACACAACCACATCTCATTTTCCAGATGGAGACAAACTCATGTGTATATGTATGTACATAAATAAAAGTCAAGGGGGAGGAACAAGGATGAGCAAATATCAAACATGTCTTTTCATAGTTTTATAGTTTCCAACTGTTTTTGGTCTTATATTTTCCTTGAAATCTACGATCCCAATATATAAAATCAATTTTCTTTCCGAAAACTACGTACAACAAATTAAATGTCAGAAATTTTGTCTCACAAATGACCAACTTTCTTTCTTCTTTTAATTTATTGTTGTATGTCATTAGGTGGAAATTTTTGTGACGATCCTATAGATGACAGAGAGCTTGGTTTTTGCATCCGAAATAGTATTCCCTTTGTTTTACTTTACATGACATATTTTATATTTTGTTTATACTTTTTAAACATTTTAAATTACTAACTATTGCGATTTATAATATTTTCTTTTATAGTTTTTAAATATATAAATTTTATTTCAAAAACTTAAAATTTGAAGTCACTTTCAAAATTAGTCAAGTTGACCTTCATACTCTTGTATGGGTCAAAATCAGATTGAGGATCAAGTCGTACAGAAAAGGACGATGAGAGCAACTCACAAACTATTACGAGCGGCGTGGCCGTGGTCGACCAGTAATCGCATGGACCGAACAACTCAGTGACCAGTCGAGTAGTAAAACAAGAAGTAACGACTAGTTTTGTATTGGGATCTTCAGAGGGAATATTCTGCCGAATATTCTCTCTGCTTGAAGTTTTAGGGTTCTTTTTGGGAATATCCCATACAAATAGAAAGAAAGAAGGGGAAAAAGGTATGTAGTACTCCATATGATAAAAACACTTGTAAAATGAGAAGCTCTTAAAAAAATACAAAGAACTACTTTTAACTGAGATTCAACCTTTTGTAAACTATTCTATTGTCATTTCCATCAGATCCAAGAAAGTGTGTAATATTCCCTCACACTCGTGTCATTCATCATTGTTAGAGGAATGAATTCTTCACCCTCTTCAATATTGGGTGAATCTTCCCCTCTATTTACATGTATTGCCATTTAATGTTATTTAATGCTTGATCTTTTTGTATAATGTTACATCCTGTCACATTTATTATTAACTTTTTCATTCGACTATATAGTGTTATCCGTTTCAGGTCTAGAATTATTAGTTCTAACTAGGATTGACCCGTCTTAATAACTTATTACTTAGTTTAACCGAGGATTAGTATTTTTTGGTCAAACAATTTGGCGCCGTCTATGGGGACTTCCTAGTTAACGTTTTAGTTTCTTCTAGATCTAACAAAAAAAACACAACACAATATCTTGTCTTTTCCCGCGTGCTTAGTCTAACATGGCAAGTAATAGAGAGGAAAGGATGAAAGCAGTGGCCGGTCTTACTACCAACCTCCTAGACACCATCAATGAGTTCACTGAACAGACGAAGAGAACGTGACACCAAACGCTTCCCCCTAGGCGGGGTGGTTCACCCCTCCATCATGGCAGTGTCACAACCTCACATGAAAAATGGGCCTCTACATCCACAACGGAAGAGGCACCACCAGCAATGAAAAAGCTATTAGAAGCTTGGTTAACAAGGACACTGACTAGTATACTCGACAAACCCACGCAAAGGGCGAGCATGGAGGATGAGCGAGTTTGCGTCACACCAGCGACTAATGAGCAGCACAACCCTCCTCCAGGTATCACTCACACCGTTAATGATGCAGGTAATGAAACCCTTACAACCATTTTGGGGAATATGGAGAACGAGAACAAAGTTCCCCGCGACCAAATGAAGGATCACCAAGAAAGGGTGGACAAAATACCGGGCGCCCCAAAGCTTTTACCAAAACGGGACGCCGGTCGGTTCGTGGAGCAACCATATAGTGACGAAGCTGCACCACACGCCATACCTAACACCTTCAAAATGCCACCAAACTTAAAAATATATGACGGCATGACGGACCCTGAGGATAATGTGACCCACTATGTCACTGCAGTGAAAGGCAACAACCTCGCCAAAGAACAAGTGTCATCCATATTGCTGAAAAAGTTTGGTGAAACCCTAACTGGAGGAGCGCTGACTTGGTACTCACAATTACCTGCGCGTTCCATAGAAACATTTAAGGAAGCCGACAAGTTCATCACACCCATGCTGGGGCTAAGAAAGCAAAAGCGAGGGTGAACGACATATTCTCCATCAAACAGTCACCCGGCGAAGGACTCAAGGACTTTCTCGCCTGATTCAACCGTGTGAGAATAACTCTTCCAAATATATCGGAGGGAATAACAGTAGCTGCTTTCCAAATGGGTTAAACATGACTGGGTCGAGGGCAACCAAAAAATTGTTAAGCCGACTCATGAAATATCCCCAACCACTTGGAATGAGATACACAACGCCTACTGTGCCGAGGTTAGAGTTGACGAGGACAACCTCAACGGACCAACCCAATTATTGACGTCGGTCCAAATGGAGTCAAAGAAGAGCCGCAGAAACAATAATAGAAGAGACCTCGCAGGCCCGTTCCCTAACCAAAAGGCACCAACCATACGTCAGAACCGCCGTCATACCATCCCAACGTCATAGCGACGACCCACCCAGGCCACAAACAGGGACTCACCTAAAGGAAAAAGGTATGCCTCCATTACTATCTGCTCACAATTTCCGTGTTTCTCCTTCAGAAATAATCTACGCCCTGGAGAAGCTCGACCAAAAAGTGAAATGGCCGCAAAAGATGAAGCCCGACCCATACACCCGAAAGTCAAATGCCCTCCACGAATTCCATCAGGAACGAGGTCACAAAACTGAGGACTGTATCGCCTTGAGGCAAGAGGCCGTGAACATGCTTCACCAAGGATATTTGAAAGAACTGTTGAGCGATCGAGGAAGGGCAAATTTTGCTCGAGGATGCGAACAACATCAGGGTCCACCAAAACCACCCTCCCCGGCTCGTACCATCCAAATGATCATCGGAGGAGGCGAAGACGCTTCAATCAACGGCGTGAAATTCACGACCACCAACAAGCTGAAATGATCAATCACGCATGAATAGTATGACAACCTCGAAGAAAGTATCATCTTCGACGAGCTGGATACCCACAATTTGACCTTTTCTCACTATGACGCTCTTGTTATTACTTTACGCATTTCAGATACTGATAAAATGCATTATGGTTGATGACGGAAGCGACGCGTGCATTATCCATCCGCGAGTCCTCGCACAAATAAGGATCGAAGATAGGATAATGCCACACTGCATCACACTAACGGGTTTTAATAATGCATTTGAGCGGACTCCTGGAGAAATCACGTTACCCGTTCTGCCCGGCGGTGTTACTTTGGAAA